>MNCI01005077.1:9430-39206 GCA_015680685.1 Gnetum montanum | reverse complement strand
CGACGCGATATCGCGTACGCGATATCGCAGGAGAAGACGCGATATCGCGTCGGTCGCGATATCGTGTACGCGATATCGCGGCCTAGTCTAAACCGCGTCTCATCAATTAATTATATATTAAATTCCTCTACCTTTCATTATTGTTCTAGGTGATTAAACTTATAAAATATAAAATGATAAAAATCATATACCTCAATTTCACTTAACCATACACTTGTACCTCATAAGTGGAACTGAGAAGACAATGATCATCCTAATTAGATTTCACTTCCTAGAACTAGTGTACTTAGGAACTTAAGGTCTACAGAGGTTGACTGGATTGTGCATGAACACTTGTAATTCATATGGTTAGGCATAGGGGTACCTCACCACTCATCATTGGCACCATTGCCAAGGATCTTTTAGTTGTTACATGCACTATCTAGGATTTACTGAAAATTATTCACAATCATTGAAACAAACTCTAAAGTCATATCGTACTTTAAAATAACTATAATAATTTTTAACAGTGCACTACATTTTTATTTTCTAACATAAAATGTATTCTTCTCACAGGAGTGATTATCCACCCAAGTCTGAGAAAGTTCATCAACATGTGCCTCAATAATACATAGTGGTATATGTTCATTTTGATGAGTATGTACCTAATTTCACCTTCATCCTACATTAGGATGAACAGCTATGGTAGTGTGACATGGAGGGAAACATTATCTTTCTACATGATGGAGCTGTTGCTATAATCCTCCAAAAAATGCTTATACAATTGGGACTCCAAGGACTTCATGTTGAGTACATTATAAAAGATAGTGACACCAAGGATTATCATCCCACTAAGGCATAATGTCTCATGGATCAACAACTAGAATAGCGCTATGAATCTACAAAGGGAAAGTGGTTCACTAATTCTCCACTCTTACCATACCAAAAATATGGTGGAGAACTCTTCTCTAGGGTTTTTCCATTTAGTGAAATTCCTCTCTTTGACTTCAGTGAAGGAGGTTAAAACCAAAACCTACAATCCATGACCCACAATCTTAGTTTTGAAAATAATTGATCGAATGACAAAGGATGATCTAAGGAGGAGGGTCATGGTAAGGATGCAGATGAGAAACAAGATCGTGATCATGGATATGATCATCAAAGAGGGGGTAGTAAGCACCATGATGATGCTAGTCCTCTTTCCTTTTCACCTTCATCTTCATCTTCTTCTTCTTCTAGCTTTGATTGCAACCACAAGGGGTGTGACCATGATGAAGGTGTCTGACGAGACCGAAATGTTCAAAGGGATCATCAGGCAAGTCAAGTCTAGGGGTGCAAGTGGTAAAAAGAGACCTACCACCATGAACGAAGGGGTAGCAAAGGGCATCATAAGCACCAAAATCATGGCCTTGATGAGCCTTTACTTACCACTCGAAGAATGCTAAACCTTGCAGAGGTAGTATGAATTTCCACAAGGCACATAAAGTATAGTCGGATCAAGAGGCTAGACATGAACAATATCCCTCAGTTTGAAGGGGGAACAACTTAGATTTGAAAAACCATCTCCAAGCTTTCGAAGATGCATGTGCCTTATAAAATATATAAAATGAGTGGTAGAATCTTAACTTGTTCCCCAATATGCTCATTAAACAAGCATAGAATTGGTACCGATCCTTAGAAATGGAATCTAACAAATGATGGAGTGCAATGCTTGAATTGTTCAATGAAAAATATCAAATGTACTCTCGAGTGTCCAACTTGAGAAGGCACATCCAAGGATGGAAAAAAGGGACACACAAACCTTTGGATGTCACCATAGGCTTATACTATTCCTTATTGCATAGATGTCCTGGCCATGGTTATTCTCAACTAGAACAACTTCGCCACATTATAGATAGGCTTCGATCCAAAATGAGGAGAACCTTTGGTGTCTATGCCCAAGGGTAACTGTCAAATTAACCATCAATCAGATCCAAAGATTGATTAAGTAGGTAGCAAAAGTAGAAGGAGAATTAAGAAAATAAGAACGTGCAAAAGAGTATAATCGTGATCCTTCCATTCATAAGAGGGAGGTTCAATTTTGTGACAGTGAAGAAGAATCATCACTTAATGATGTGGTAAATAAAAAATTCTTACTGGTTCAAAAATTTTAATCTAAAATATCAACCAACATTGATCACTTATAGGACTCCATGAATAGTAAATTTCAAGCTATCCTAAAAATTACTAAGGAGTCCAAGGAACAAGATAGTGACCATGATCACAGGAAGCAGAAGGAAGCTGAATGTGCCAACCAAAGAGGTAAGGGCAAGATTTCTATAATAGAGGAAGTTGCAGGAAGTGAATGAAACAATGATGATGGATGTGAAATTTGTCACTATGAACATCCTAAGGGATGTTGTCCTATTATGTTGCACTTATAGAAGCCTAGGCTATACACTTTGAATTCATAACTAACACAAATGCAAACACCTAGATGATTGCCTTATCCCCAAGGAAATTCAAGGTAGTTCCACCAACAACAACAATATTATCCAATTGGTAGCAACCATAGTCATGGGCACTGGCACCACTAAGGCAGCAACACCTTTATAAACAACCTAATCCATAGGAGTACTACATTTAGCAACCCTTGTCTCCACATGACTCTTCTAGTCAAATTTCTACTTTATAACCTCACTACTACCCTTCTAATTATTATCAAACTCATTTTCCACATGCAAGAAGGGATAACACCTTTTACCCTTATCCTCCTATTCTTGCACATGTTCCTTCACCCTCCACATAGCTACCACCTACTCCACCTATGCAAGGTGAACTTCCAACTCAACCACAACAATGCAATACCACCAAGGTCATTAATCTACAACCAGTTCATCAACCAAGTGGTTTGAACACTCAATCTAAGAAAATACCTTTCTTTCGATCCAACAATTTGCCTAAGCCCTCACACACACCTATGGTTGGCAATCCTATTCCTCCATCTCCCTCTATATCAAATTTGCTCGAGTCCCATTCAAACCAAATACTAGCCATGATGCATACTATTATGCTTACTAATGCCATATCTAATTAGATCCATGCTAGAAACCTTCCAAGAAAATTAGCAAATCCTAGAAGTCCTCTTATTTATTTGCAAATTATTGGAAATGGACCATGAAAATCTCTTCTTGATTCAGGTTCTGGTATCAACATGATTTCTCATGAGATGTATACTGTATGGAACCTACCTCCTCAAAAGAAGAGCAATATCAAATTATAATTGGTAGACCAATCCATCACCATTTCATTGGAACTAGTAGAAGACATTGTGATCACTATCTATCGGTGGTCTTATCCTACTAATTTCCTAGTGATCAAAATGGAGAACTACAAAGGGAACTTCCCCATAATTATGGGAAGGGAATGGATAAACACTATTGATGCAAGAATGGGCATCAAAGATATTTTCTTAGAATTATCTAAAGAAAACACATTTCGATAGATAAAAAATAAGCAACTTCCATCCATTGCATACAGCGATATAGGGTTCAATTGTGTGTAGAAACTCTGGTCAATGAAATGAGCATCCATCTTTGCATGTAATCAGTATGTACTAGAAGCTAATATTCAAATGTGTCTATACACAACAACCACAAAACAAGAGAGCAGCCAATGGCTAACCACTTATTCTAAAAGTAGCACACTTTGCATGGAACCTACTGAGAGCCTAACATGTGCATATGTCATAGGCATGGATGAACTAGAGCAAGTTCATCACCAACTCTCTAATAATGCAAATGATGATACGTATTTGGGAGAGCTGGAAATTCCTATAAATTTCAAGAAATAACCCTTGAATTAAAAACTCTACCAACCAGCATGAAATATGTGTTCTTAAAAAATGGGAAGCAGATCATAATCAATGCAAATCTTTCTCAAGAATGGAAAAATATGTTATTAAATGTCATTGAAAAATGGTCGGTAGCCTTTGCTTGGTCATATCCTGAACTCACAAGGATTGATTCTTGAATATGCAAGCATTGTATCTACACTGATCCAGCCATGAAGCCAAAGAGGCAATCATGAAGGTGATTCAACCCCAAACTAAAGCAAATCATCAAGGAGGAAATCAAAAAACTCCTCAAGGAAACATTTATCTATCCCATTTTGGATAGTGAGTGGGTTAGTTCGCCCGTGATTGTGCCAAAGAAAAGTGGCAAGTGGTGGGTCTACATCAATTTTTAGTTGTTGAATATGGCAACATTCAAGGACCATTTTTCATTGTCATTCGGTGATCAACTGTTAAACACAATATTTGGGCATTGTTACTATAGTTTTCTAGATGGTTATAGTGGCTATAACCAAATCCATATTACACCAGAGGACCAAGCCAATGCTAGGGAACTTTTGCATATTGAAAGATGCCTTTTGGTTTGTGTAATGTCCCTACTACATTCCAATGCTTGGTCCTTAGCATTTTTCAATAGCAGATCAGTAGTAATGTAGAAGTATTTATGGATGACTTCTCCACCTATGGAGCTACATTTGAGCAAACTTTGACCACCTTAAGCAAGTTCTAAAGAGATGTGTTGAAACAAACCTTTAGCTCAATTGGCAAAAGAGTCATCTAATGCTCCAGGAAGGCATTGTATTAAGGCACATAATATCACAAGTAGGAATCAAGGTCAATCCCAAAAAAATAAGGGTTATCTAAGGAATAACCCATCAACTAGAGATCATCAAAGAAGTTTGGTCATTCCTTGGACACACTAGCTACTACTGGAAATTCATAGAGAATTTCTCTAAGATCACAAAACCATTGGTTGAGCTAACATAGAAAGATGCACCATTTGTCTAGACCAATCGATGTGAAAGAACATTCCAACAACTAAATTAGAAACTTGTAGAAACTCTAATTTTACAAGCACCAGACTAGTCCAGACCATTTCATGTTATGATGGATACATCAAATTACACCTTGGAAGTCATTCTTACACAGATGGATAACAAAAAAACATCCATATTACATCCACTATGTAAGCTAAAGCATTGTGGGTGCATAACTAAACTACACCACCATAGAAAAAGAATTTCCAGAAGTGGTGTTTTCTCTAGAGAAGTTCAGGCATTATGTACATGGATACAAAGTGTTTATACACATAAACCATAGTCCCATCTGCTTTCTGATGAACAAGCCAATAGTAAGCCCCTATGTCATACGATGGGTAGTAATCTTATAAGATTTCAATCTTACAATGGTAGATTGAAAGGGAACTAAGAATGTGGTCACTGATCACTTGTCTTAGTTGGGATGGGATAACAAAGAGGATGAAAGCCCATTATCTGATCTATTTCCTGATAAACTCCTCTTTGAAGGGGCTATAACTGAACAATTGCTCACTAAGCCTAAATGGTACAATGGCATTCTCACCTATCTGCTCATCCAAGAGATGCTGCAAGGGTTGGACCACCAAAATAATCAACAATTTCTTCACCAGGTAAAATGCTTCATGGAGATCAATGGATACTTCTACAAGGTGTGCATCAATGGCCTAGTTTGTTAGTATGTCCCTGATGCTAATCAACTACACAGTCTCCAAAACGCTCATGAAGGTCCTTGTGGAGGCCACTATGTCAGAAGATGCATGGCCATTAAAATCTTAATGGCAAGGTATTATTAGCCAACAATCTTCAAGGATGCTCATAAATATGTCCACTCTTGTGAATGTTACCAATGACATGGTGTAATGATTGCTTGAATGGAGGAACCTCAATAGTGGATCCAACCACTAGAATCCTTCAACATCTGGGGCATTAACTTTATGTGTTCCATGACACCCATGTCAAATGAAAAGGCATACATCATAGTCATTATTGACTATTGTACATCTTCTACTACTACTCGGTTTGTACAACAAAATGTTGTAAACAAGTTTGGTGTGCCATGTGCATTAATTTCTGACAATGAAATCCACTTTACAAGCACTACCTTTCAGAAGCTTATGCAATGCTTGGGGGTTGAACATAAACTAACAACACCCTACCATCCTCAAGTCAATGGTCAAGCTGAGGTTACCAATAGGAAAATCATAAAGATTCTAATAAGAATTATCAGCAAATATAGAAAAGACTAGAGCACAAAACTCAATGATGCCCTTTGGACCTACTGCTCAACATGAAAACTTCCTATAGGTTGTTCCCCCTATGAGTTGGTATACAGAAAATTACCAACACTTCATATTCAATCCAAGCTCCATAACAAAAGACTAATGAATCTCAACTTGCTAGATAAAAATCAATTGGTATTCTTGTTATCTAACAAGTTGCACAAAGCATTCAACAAAAAATGTCATGACTTTAAAAGTAGAAGAGTCAAATTTCATCAGGGAGATAAGGTTCTCTACTAGAACCTGACACATGTACCTCAACAAACTAAGTTCCAGACATTATGGAAAGGATCTTATATAATGTACAAAACTTTTCCTTCTAGGCCCATGATGATTTATAAACCTAAGAGCCAAAACAAGAAGTAACTGATTCAAATAAAAGTTAAACCTTTCCATGAGCTTAAGCAAGCCAATACAACAAACACCTTATCAGATGAACAACCATGCTCAATATTTCAAATCTCCTCCTTTCAACTGAGTTGTGGGGGAGATAGCCATCCATGCTAACCATATAAGCAGCTCCTTAGTTTTTCATATTTTTGTTTTACACATTTTTTTTTTGCACCTTGTTATTTTTACAACTTTTTGTTTTACACATTCTTTATCTTACAACTTTTTATTTTTATGTTATTAATTTTCAAAAGTTTTTGTTTTACAACATCATGAGTATTTTTTATTTTTCTTAAATATTTTAATTTCTTATATATTTTCCTTTATTTGAATGTGATTTTCTTATTATGTTTTAATAATAACATGTCTTCCTGAAAACTAGGTATAGTGTGTTTGATTGATGTGGGCATGTGCTATTTGGTTATTTAATTGTTGGTGTCTAGAGTCTAGCTTTGAATTTTGTTACTGATAACTAGGACATGGTTTCTCTTTTGTGAAATAGGTAGTGAGTCCATAATATCCACCTATCCATAAACTCTATGGTTTTCCATGTTCTAGAAGTGTGAGGTCTTTTTTGAATTAATAAAACGTTAATGAACTTGTGACTTTGGTAGTATATGGATTTGAAAAGGATTCAAAGGTTTGAACAAGTTGTGACTTCAAGGGGATTCAGTACTCTCTGTGCCTTTCTACTTACTTGGATGCATGTGTGTTTTCATGGATTTCTTACCATTCCATGTTGACCAATAACAAGAAGTTGAATAAATCTTTGCATGGTGTGGTTCCCATCATCATCAAAAAAATTAAAAAAATGATGAAAATTCAAAGAACACGCCATAGAAAAAATAAACGAGCTACAAGCACTGGTTATGGAACTAGAAAGACATTGTACCCATGCCTGAACATGCCCTCTAACTAAGGCCCTTCCTCACTTCTCACTTCTCTTTTCTTCTCTAATAAGAAATGGTGGTTGTTCTATTGGAGCACTCTTGTATCTCAAGGGGATGGACTGATCTTACAATGATGATGCAATGTCATTGAATGTGGTTGGTTTTGTTCTGGACTAAAGATGGATCTTCTCAGGTCATTTAATCATAAAATTCATCAAGGACTTCATGTGACCTTAATAAAGAACTCCATTCCACTCTCTCTCATCCATCTATGTTGTCCATGTCTTACCTCACTACTAGTTTCATGTTCTTGTTCAATGTCCTAGTTTGATATGTTAAAATTTTTAGATAGTTTCTTTTAGGTTTTTATCTTTAACGTTCTGTAACCATTAATCATCCATGGGGCCCACAAACTCCTTAGTTTGAAATTATGTGAGCACAATAAAAGGCCTATGCCTACTTTTGGGAGGGCCCACTTGCATATCTTTTGGTCAGATTAGTTAAGTCCTTTAACCTTATAAATTCTTCCAATTAAACCCTTTTGCATGCCTCGTCAATGGCATCCAATTGTGTGCATCTTCACAATGTTTTTCTGTAAATCCTCTTTTTATTATTGTGAATTCTTAAGCCCTCTTCAAGCATTCCATCACATTTGAACTTTGCAAAATTTAATGAACCACTTATCCATTTCACCTACTTTTCAACCTTCCTGCTAACACTATTAATGAAATTAATCCACCATAATCACAACCTAGCCAAGTGTAGCCACCCACAAGACAAAGTACTTAAAAGCTATATGTTACACATTACACACTAATCTATGATTTTGCTCTGATTGCAGTGGAAAGTACAAACTAAAGGCAGGACTATCTTCTCCTAAGAATAAGTAGCAACACCATGTGACAAGGACTATTCATGATTATTAGATCTTCTTCCTTACTCTTTAGCTCCTAGGGAAGTTGGATGTTAGTTTTAGCCAAGGTATTCACTTCTCTTATCATGAACATCCAATTTTGTAAAAGATTGTAACTCTATACACTCGAGCACTTAGATTCTTTTTGTTCTATCTCAGTTAGTCTGAATGTTAGTCAATAATCCCATACCTACCCAATTTATTTTGTAAGGAACTTGTTCCTCCTCTTGTTCACTCAAGGATAAGTTTTCATTTAGTTGTGGGGGTATGATGAATCATGTTTTGATGTGCTTTGATATCAAATACGCAATATTGGAGCCTCAATATCAGATATCCGATATTATACCCCAAGATGCAATGTCAAATATTTGATATCATAGGGTATATTTCAGTTTATAAATATAGTGCTTGGGCACATGATTTTCATATAGTTTTTTGCATAGAGTAACAAAGTCCTTGTAGTTTAGCCATTCTAGAGTTAGAATATTTCTGAGTGATCGCAACAAGTATTTGAGTGTGTACAAATCTTTATTCAAGCACTATTGTACCTAAGAACAACAGTGTGATGAAAATAAAGACAAGCCCTTTTGAGAGTCCTTGCAATACTGAGAATATATTAATGTTTCTTTTAATGCATTTAATATTCATGCACTTTGATTTAATGCATTTTCATAAAGCAATTAATTTCCAATTATTAATAAACACAAGCATGACCACTTCAAGCATACATGTAGCACTTGGTAACCCAAAAACACTTAACATTTGGTAACCTAGCAGTGCTATATGCATTCAAGATGTGTTTGGAAAGTGGGAACGAGTACTTGTGTTAGGCTAGCTAGGTAGTAGATTAATTAGATATTAAATTCCTCTACATTTGTTTCTTATTATAGGTGGTTAAACTTATAAAATATAAAATGATAAAAATCATATACCTTAGTTGCACTTAACCATACACTTGTACCTCACAAGTGAAACTAAGAAGACAATGATCATCTCAGTTAGGTTTCACTTACTAGAACTAGCGTACTTAGGAACTTACGATTTATGGAGCTTGACTAGATCATGCCTGAATGCTTGTGATTTGCATGATTGGATGTAGGGGTACCTTGCTACTCATCAACAAGGTATTATTAGCCAATGATCTTCCGGGATGCCCATCACTTCTTCCATACATGTGACTAATGCCAAAGAGATGAAGGGATGACTGCACAAATGGAAGGGTTCCAAATGTGGATTTAACCACTGGAGCCTTTTGATCTTTGGGGCATTGACTTCATGGGATCCATCAATCCCATGTCTAATAGAAAGGCATCCATAATCATCATTATTGACTACTGCACGAAGTGGGCTAAAGCTGCTACCGTCACTAACTATTCGTTTTTTACAGTGACATGGTTTGTATAGCAAAATGTCGTAAAGAAGTTTGATGTGCCAAGGTAACTAATTTCTAATAATGGAACCTACTTTATAGGTGCCACTTTTCAAAAACTTATGCAATGCTTGGGGGTTGAAAATAAACTCACAACTCCATACCACATCCAAGCCAATGGTCAAGCTAAGATTACTAATAGTGAATTACAAATATACTAACATGCATAGTTAGTAAATGTAGGGAGGATTAGAGAACCAAACATAACGATGGTCTTTAGACTTATCATTCAACATGGAAACTTCCTCTCTATTATCCTCCCTATTAGTTAGTATAAAGGAAACTTCCAACTCTTCCTATTCAAACAGAGCTTTGTACACTTTCAACGGCCTATGACCTTGACCTTGATTTAAGTCTAGCCCAAAAAGAAAGATTAATGATCTCAAACATGCTAGATGAAAATTGATTAGTGGCCATGTCCTTGAATGAAGTGTACAAGGCACACAACAAGCAACAACATGACCTTAAAATAAGAGAAGTTAAGTTTCAACTAAGAGATAAGGTTCCCTATTGGAATCCCATGCACATACATCAATGAACAAAATTTCAAATGCTATGGGAGGGATCTTATAGTATACATGCAAATTTTTCCATTAGGTGCTATGTTGATTTACCATCCTCCCAAACCAAAAAAAATATTATTGGTCAACACACAACAAGTGAAATGTTTCCTGGAGTTAAGGATAACCAATGGCAATAACATCTCAAATGTTCACCAAGCACGCTCTATCTTTTCGATGTCCTCCTTCCAACTTGGTTGTGGAGGAAATGGCTATCCATGCTAACATATTGTAATGGATCCTTAGTTTTTCAACTTTTTTTACATCATTATTTATACACTTTCCTTTTTTGATTATTTTGAAGTTTATTTTTTATATATTTATTTATTTATAATTTTCTTCCATATGTTTTCTTCTTTATTGCCATCAAGACTTTGGTGTTTGATATAGCTACTAATTGTTGGAAGTTTAATTAAACTATATTGCCTAAATTATTTACTTAATAATTAGATTTTATCTTTGAATTATAACATCAATTAATGGAACATTGATTTTCTTATGGTATTAGGTAGTGAGCTCACATCATCCACCCATTCTACTCATCTCCATGGTGTTTTTTCATCTCAGAAGCATGAGGTTCTTTCTTAATAACAACTTATAAAGAATCTATGACCTTGGTACTTAACAAACTTAAAACGAATAAAGTGGAATTGATAAGGATGTGACTTCAAGGGGACTTGTCACTTTTTGTGCCTGCCTACCTTCTAGAGTTCTATGGGTATTCTCATTAATCTATCACCATTCATAATGTCAACAGTTAACAAGAAGAATGTCTTTGCATGCTATGGTTTTCATGAAAAAAAAAACCTGGAAATGTAAAGCACACCCCTTAGATGAAATAATGGGCTACAAGCACTAGTTATGGGGCTAGAAAGACATGTTACCCATGACTAAAGACACCCCTCTAACTAAGGCCCTTCCTAACTTCCTACTTCTCTTTTCTTCTTTATTTGGAATGGTGGGTGATCTTTGGGAGTGTTGATGAAATTTGGGGATCAAACGATCTGAATATGCCAATGCAAAGCCACTAGAAGGGGATAGACTTGATTCTAACCAAGGATTGGATGATATCAAGTTACATTAACAACATGTTCTGCAAGAACTTTATGTGACCAAGATGTGAGACTCCATTACCACACAATTCTATCTCTCCCATCGTTTAAAAATATTACCATCTACCACCTCATTGCCTCTTATCATGATAAATCAATGTGTCTATTCTAGTATGTTCTAATTCTTTTATGATTTCTTGTATGGGTTCAAATTTTAACAATCCATGATCATTAACCATCCTTAGTGCCTACGAGTTCTTAGGTATGAGGACATGTAAGGGTATTACATGCATGAGCCTACCATGGGAAGGATCCACTTGCATACTTCCATTAAAATTCTTTTCCCTTAGTTATTTTGCATTCAATTCCATCATTTTCCAAATGAAACATCCAATTTTTCACTCATTACAATATAAATTTCTCCAAATCTCCTTTTCCAAATAAATTTCAAGTCCTATTTCATGATTTTTCATTATTCTAAGCTTTTCTATCTTTCTTTGGACTCCAATTTCACATTGAAAATCTTTCCCAATACTTAGTTTTTAAATTGTGAAAATTGTCTTAAATAGCTATGTCAGTGCATCTCCATCAACACAGCTCGATGTGTCATTGCATCCTCATCAACACATCAATAAAAATTTATAAATATCCATCAACACTTAGCTAGTTTTTGACATTTCCTTCATAATGTGAGGGAAGGTTTTTGCAATTTTCAAATCCCAATGAACTTTCTGAGCACCATAACTTTCAAAATGCTTATTTGATTCACACATTTTTTAACCCTCTAGCTAGTAAAGGTAAGCTTTACATCATCAGGGACACAAACCTATGGTTTATGATAGAAAATTTTTCTAACTCCCCAAGGTTTAAGTATTAAAATAATATTAAAATTCCCATCTACACCAAGTTAAACCTTGTCAACAAACTCTTGTGGCTAATAAATAAAATAAACAAACTACCATTATCACAAACTAACTTGATGGATCGTGGTTGGCTACGTCAACGAGGCCTTGTCAACTGGGCCCCATCAATGCATCGTTTCATGCATTGATGTGGCCCCATCGATGCATCATAGGGTCCATTTTTTACTTATATTATGTGCTCACAAACTACATTTATGGCATCAAATTCATAGTAGTAACAGAGCTCTTGCAATTTTTCTATTTGAAAGTTAGAATATTTTTCCTAAGTGCCAACAACAAGAGTCATTGAGTGTATAGATCTTTATTCGAGCACTATTGTACCTGAACCACACCAGTGTGTACAATAATAGAGATGAGCTTCTTAATAAACCTTATAGCATTTTGGATAGTCTAAATGTTTTATTTATGCATTCATTATTTTTATTAAATACTCAATTAATTAAGTTGAATTAAGCTAAATTAAAATTTAATCAATTAAGCTAAATAAGGTTAAATACATAAGTACAACCACTTCAAGCATAAATACGTATTTGCTTGGTAATCCCAACAACATTATTGCTTGGTGCACCCAGTAGCATACCACTTGGTAACCCAGCAATGGATACATGGGTTCAGAACATGTACAAAAAGTAGGACTAGATGCTTATGTTAGGGCTAGTTAAAGATTAGTAAATTAGTTAAATTAAATTAGTCATTAAATTACTTTATCCCTCTCTCTTCAAGCACCAAAGAACATAAAACATAAAACGATAAAAGTCATATACCTCAATTACACTTAACCATACCATGTGCATCACAAGTGTACTTGGGAAGACAACAAATAACCTTAGAGCAAGGTTCATTGCCTAGGAGACTAGTGCACTGAAAACTATAAAGTCCATGAAATTTGAATGGATTGCACATGAATGCTTTGTGATTTGTATGGTTGGATGTAGGGGTACCTCAGCACTCATCATTGACACCATTGCTGGAAACTCTGTTTGTTGAAATATGCACTATCTAGGATTTATAGCCATTATTAATATTGTTGGACAAACTTAAGGTCAACATCACTCTCACACAACATATAACTACTAAGCACACTAATTATTTTACTTATTTTACAAAATTTCTTCTTCTTCTCATAGGCATGAAGATGTCAAACTGTAAATCCCACAAGAATGCAAAGTGGTATATACTCATCTCGATCAGTATGTATCAAACTTCACCCTCATCTTACATCAAGATGAGTAGCTGCAATGGCATGACATGGAGGGAAACATTATAATTCCCCTTGATTGATCTATTCCTAAGATGTTTTTTCAAATCCTTAAGAAGTTAGGAATTCTGGATCGTCAAGAGGAATACGTTGTAAATGGTTATGACACTTGGGACTACCATCCCACTAAAACACAATGCAATAAGATCAACATCAGGAAAATCACCATGAGTTTGTGAAGGAAAAACACTTCACTAATCCCTTGTTCCTTCTTAACCAAGATGATACTAAGGATCCTTCCTATGGGGATTCTTAACATGAAGATTCTCCACCCCCTATTGTTGGTGACGAGGGTGTGGCCCTGAACCTACAATCCACTATTCATAAACTAGGTTCAAGAAAAAGTGATAGTCAAGGTAGGAACTTGGGCAAGCTTCATAATGGAAAGGGATCTAAAGATGATGGTTGTAATGAGCGAAGAGGTGGTGGCAGATACCACAATGGCAGTGGTGGTCCATCTTCCTCTTCATCCTCTTCATCTGATTTTGAACATTCCTCTTCATCTGCTACTTCTCATAGAATATGTTGTAGAAATAATCATGATGAAGGTGATCAATGAGACAAAAATAACCATAGAGGCCACCAGGAATGAAGGGTTGGTAGAAACCATCATTGGATTCATTGACACGATGATGATGATGAACCTTTGTTAGCAACATGAAACATGCTTAAGATACAAAGGTAGTTAAGATTCCAACTAAGCATGTGAAAGATAGTCAAATCAAGTGCTTAGACATTAACAATATCCCAAGATTTGAGGAGGGATATAAATCTAATCCACAAAATAATTTAGAAGCCTTTCATGATACCTACACCTTACATAACATTGAAAATGATTAACAAAAACTCAAGCTCTTCCTTAGCACACTCATCAAGGAAGTATAGAGCTGGTACTAGTCCTTGGAGCTAGAATCTATCCACAAATGGAGTACCATGTTAGAGCTATTTAATGATAAATATCATACTCTAGAGTGTCTAATATGATAAGGAAAATCCAAGGCTAGAAATAGGAAACATATGAACCCTTGGATGCTGCCATGGGTAGATATTATTCTCTCTTACACTAATGCCTTGGACATGGTTATTCTCCGAGAGAACAACTCCACCACATCATAGATGGGCTCAAAGAAGAAACTAAAAGAACTCTTGGGGTCTATTCCCAAGGAAGACTATCCAAATTAAGAGCTCATTAGATATAAAGGCTGATAGAGTACATAGTAAAAGAAGAAGATGACTTACAAAAAAAGGGAAAGTGCAGAAGAGTATAATAGGGATGCCTTCCATAAGGAAAAGGGAGGTCTGATTTTGTGAAGAGGATGATGCACCACTTGATGAGGTGGTAAACAAGAAAACCTTGCCCATTCAAAAATATATTTCTAATATTTCAACAAAGGTTGATAAATTATGAAACACTTTGGATGAAAAGTTTCAAACTACTATGAAGATTGCTGAGGAATCCAAACAGCAAAATAGTAATCGTAACCGCGGGAGGTGGAAGGAAGCTGAACGTGCCTACCAAAAAGGTAAGGGAAAAGTTGTTGTAATAGAGGAAGTTGTGAAAATAAACTATGATGATTATACTAGTTGTGACATTTAGTAATATAAACATACAAAGGGATGTTGTCTTGTGGTGTCACACCTACAAGAGTCTGGGGTGTATGCTTTAAATCCATGACTAGTAAAAAGGCAAGCACCCAAATGATTGTCTTATCCTCAATGCAATTCAAGGTAGTTCCACTAAAAAAAATAAGCGTATTATCCAAGTGGAGATCCACCACAATCATACGAGTAATACCAATAGTGGCACCAACCACAATCATGGGAAATGCCACAGCCAAGGTAGTAGTAGCCTTATAGACAACTAGATCCATACAGGTACTATGGTCAGCAACATGTATCTCTATGAAGTTCTACCAACCATGCATCATTCCAAAATTAGTATTACCCTCTAGAGTATCATTAAACTAATTCACCATCTACTCAAGAGGAGCACCCATATCCATTCCATGCTCCACATCTATCTATGCACATTCCTCTACCCTCTATCCAATTACCTCCTACTCTATCCATGCAAGGAAAAATTCCTTCACAACCATAGCAATGAAATGCCACAAGGGATATACATTTACAACCAACTTTCCAGTTGAGTGGTTCAAACAATTGATCTAGAAAATAAACTTTTTTTCTAAACCAACAATCCTCCCAAACCCTCACAACCTCTTGTGGCTAATCACCTTGCATCTCTAGCATCCTCATCCTTATCATCAAACACATTCAAGAATCCTTCAAACTAAAAATTTCCTTAGAGTTGCACTATGATGTTAACTCATGTTGTTTCCAATTAAATCAAAGCTGGCAACCTCTCCACAAAAAGATCCATTTCATGAAGTCCTCTTATTTACTTATAGATTGTTGGACATGAGCCCTACAAAGCTCTTCTTGATTCTAATTCTAGTGTTAATCTCATCTCCCATTACATTTACAAGGCCTAGAACCAATTTCCTCTCAAGAAGAGCAACATCTATTTGGAATTGACAAACCAGTCAATCACTATCCCTTTGGGGTTAGTGGAGGACATTGTGACCATAGTTTGTGGGTGGTCCTATCCTGCTGATTTTCTAGTGATAAAGGTTGACAACTATAAAGGTGACTTACAATCATTATGAAAGGGCATGGTTAAGTAAGGTCGATGCATGAATGGGCAAAAGGGACCTCTCCTTGGAAATCTTCAAGGAGAATAAATTTGAAAGGCTAGAGAAGAAGTTTTTTCTATGCATCACGTATAGTGATAGTGGGTGTAATTACATATAAAAGATTTGTTCTATCAATAGTACATACAATAAATCATGTAGTTAATGTGCACAAGAAATATATATTCAAAGGTGCATGTATGTAGGAGCCATAGAATACGAAGGCACCCAGTGGCTAACAGCTAATTTTAACAACAACATGTTATGCATGAAACCAACTGAGAGCTTGACATGTGCTTATGCTAAAGGCATGGATAAACTTAAGAAAGTTCATCACCAACTCTCTAATGATGAAAATAATGATACCTGTTGGGGAGAGTTGGAAATCCTTGAAATTTTCAAATAAGACCTCCTTGAGTTAAAAACTCTACCAGTCGACATGGAATATGCATTTTTGAACAATGGCAAGCTGGTTATCATCAATGCCAAACTTGCTCTTAAACAAAAAGGAAAGCTATTATAGGTCATCAACAAATGGCCAACAACCTTTACTTGGTCATATATTGAGCTAACTAGAATTGATCCAAGGATATGCCAAAATCACATTTACACTGATCCATCCATGAAGCCAAGAAGGCAACCACAAAGGTGACTAAATCCCAAATTGAAGCATATCATCAAGGAGGAAATAGAAAAACTCCTCAAGGTGGGGTTCATATATCCCATCACAAATAAATAAATAGGCTCTAATTACTAGTTATGGAACTATAATGACATATTACCCATGCTCAAGGTCCCCTCTAACTAAGTTCCTCTCTCACTTCCTATCTCTCTTTTCTTTTTTTTATGGAATGATGGTTATTTTATCTCGAGGGGGTGGATCAATCTTGGAGTGGTGATGTGAAGTCATTGAAAGAAGCTAGTTTTGATCTAGACTAAGGATGGATCTTCCAAGGTTATTTTAGATGCAAAATCCACAAGGGGCTTCTAATGACCTTAATTCAGGATTCTGTCCCACCTTCTTAGTCATCCATATATGCTACCATAACTCACCTCAATGCCAGTTTCCATGTTATGCTCGATGTCTTAGTTTGACATGTTGGAATTCTTAGATAGATACTTTGAGGTTGGTCCTTAACGTTTCTTGGTCATTAATCCACTATGGGGCCCACAAAATCCTTAGTTGAGGTTATGCAAGGGCAAAAAGGGCATGTGCCTACTATGGATAGGATCCACTTGCATATCTTTTAGCTTGGTTAGTAAGTTCCTTACTTTAGACATTACTGCAATCCTATCTTTTACATATTCCATTATGTATCCCACTTAATGCTCCTTAAACTTTCATTAAATTCCTTCTCCAAACCATGTTATCAATTTTCTATAGTTTCTATGCTTTAACATACTCTTCTACTATTCTCATCATGCTCCTGGCTTTTTGGGCTTCCATTTAACCCCAATTTCACTTAGAAACTCCTTGTATTTTAGAAGTTTGACCAAAGTCGATGCAAGTCAATAATGGTCAATAATCACATTGACTAGGCCTAGTTGACACAACTAACCCCATCGACTAGGCCCCATCGATGCATGTCAAAAATCCTATAAATACCACTGTGAACTTCGAATTTTTTAACATTTTCTTCATAACAAGAGGAGAGTTTTTTCCATTTTTCAAAGCCCAAAACCTTCCAAAGCCCATAACTTCAAATCATTCCATTCTTTAATCTTGCAACTACCAAAGGTAAACTCTTTATCATGGGGGCTAAAAACCTTAAGGTTTCCAATGAAATTTTTTGAAAATTTTTCTAACTCTCCCAAAAGGGGTTAATGAATACAATAATATGAAACTATCAAATTTTGAGAGTTAACCCTTCCAACACCCTCCAAAATGACTTACTACCATTACAACACAAATACAATAATGATTAAAATAGATTAAATTAGCCATAATCACAACTTAGCCAAGTGTAACTATCATAAGGAGATAAGGTATCACAATTGTTTCATGTTACACAATAATTGCTAACCCATGGTCATGTTGTGATTATAGATGGCACCAAGATCAAAATAACTACATGAAGGAGAACCCTCTCAACCAAGGAAGAAATGGCCCAGAACTAGAAGGAGCCAACAAGATCAAGCTTAGGAGCTACTAGAGGAAACCATGCAACAAGACCTCTTTTAGAGGAGCCTAAAGTGAAATTTGTTTAATAGATTCCTAAAGAAGAAGTTCCAATAGAATAATCATAGTGAGAGAAACGACCAGGACCCATACCAAGGCTTGAAGTCACATTAACACAAGTCTGCCTTGACATCATCAAGTAGCATGAGATCCAACACTCAATTCTCCAAGACCTGAACTTCGGGCCATTTTTAGAGCATGCTCCAACAGAGGTGAAAATACAATTATAAACTTCTCCCATGTGGCTAGTAATCACTTCCAATGAAAAGTGGTACATGGGAGAGATGTATCTCTTCTAGAACAATAGAAGGCTAGGATTCACAATGAAGATCAAGGATATTTAAGTGTCATACTCAGTTGAAGCTATCGCACAAGCACTAAGGTTGCCTGATACTAGGACACAACTGACAAAGCTATCAACACAAGCTAACCCTAAGACCAGGAAGAAGTTGACCAAATGGTGTTACAAGGTCAACTGTAAGGAGTTCGATGCACTTACACTAGCAGAACTCATATACTTCAAAATAGCAGCGTATCACCATAATCTGACGATGAGGCCCAACAAGGTATCTACCTTTTCTGCACGAGAATGTGTTGCTCTAAGCGGGAGATTTCTAGCAAACCTTCCATAATTGATCTATTTGAATATTAAGAAGGACTTCAAAGAAAATGAACATGGAAAGAAATCCCTATCTTTTTCATGCCTCATTTGAAAACTTTGCAAAAGGACATGGATCATTTTCTATGAAAATGACATGATTAGACATGCTCCTTTGGCCATGTTGTCTAAAATAATGAAGGACAAGACACTTGCCATAAGTAAAGAAGGGGAGAAATAGCTGCCACCTCCATTACCTACTTAAGAAATAACACCAGAGGCCATGCAACCATTGAGCACTTGCAAAAAATCCAAGAATAGCTTTTGAATAAGTGGGAGCAGCATGTAGGAATGAATGATAGAGATACATCTGTATATTGACCTGTGATGAGTCACCTTAATGAGGTGGCTTAGATAATTAGCCAAATGAAAAGAGGTGGACCAATATTCTCTGCTTAGCAAATATGGTTGCCCACAAGGTTAGATCCCAATGCCCAATAGGTGACAGTGTCTTTATCTCACCACCATTTATTCCCAGAAATCTCTAGTAAAGCTACCTCCTTTTCAATGCATTTGGAGGAAGATAAGAGGACAACTACATTGGTGATGTAGCACCAAGGATAGGAGACTACTACTGAAGTCATTGCTAACTGAATTGCTAAAGTGCTCAACAAACCTGTGGCATTTGTACCAAATGTATCTATACTTCAAGATGTGTAGACATCCATAGGCACAATCAATGAAAAATTGAGTGCAGCCCAACATGAAGAGTTGCTAGACTAATTAGTGGGGACCTAGCAACTAATTTCTAATATCTTCAATTTTCCGAATAACATTACTACAACCCAGTCAGAGCTATTGGAAGAAAAGGGCAAGTGCATCATCCTAGAAGGGCAACTTGAAATGGCCCAAGCATAAAACCAATGCTTGACCATGGAAGTTGTTGAACTACATGCCTATCTTGTTGATCTTGCACTCCTCAGCCTAGAAATAACAAGAGATGAAGCTTTTCAACAGCTTCAAGAATGACTAAAACAAGCTGAGGAGGAAATAGTGATGGTCATCTTCAACCAATCCATAGTAGAAGCAAAAACCTACTCGATTCAAAAGGACTTGATTTAAATGCACCAAGAAAATGAGTCACTAATTGCAAAAAATCACCACTTGCACAATGTTGATGTTCAGAAACAATAGATGTAGAAATTCATTCATCAACAACAGGAGCAACTCATCAAGGTAAACATAAAATTGAGGAAATTGGCCATGGAAAATCATAATCCATCTATGAAGGAAGTCAGAGACTTACACTAGAAATCTACCATCAAGATTACCACTTGGAAAAATGAGGCTCTAAAATTTGAAAGAGTCAAAAATCATTATAGAGAGCAAGTTGGCCTGCAAAAGAAAGTGAATGAGAAGCATATTCAAATGGAAAAGGCAAAATTAAATGAAGCCCTCCAGTAACTCCAACAAGGAAGAGAAGTGTGGCAACCCATCATCAATGTAATAGATGCTTATACCATAGCAGAGATCTACCTTAAGGAGTTGAAAATTGAAGAAATGATAGAGTACATGGAATTGGCCAATCTTTACTATGCAAACATGGTAATGCTAACTATCGGATGGTTGTAGCCAAAGCTCAAAAAGCAGGTGGCCAACTCATACTTGTTGTACAAGGCCAAGTTCAATTATCATAAAGACACCAAGCAAAAGCTTAAGATAGCAAATGGTAAACTCAAAGTTCTCAGGGCACAATTCATGAATCAATAATCAACTATTGAGAACTTGTCCAAGAGAATGAATGATTACCAGGAGCTAAAAGATGTAGTCAGAGCATTCAACATTGAGCACAAACAACTTGTTTTCTAGTTCATCAACACCAAGAAGCTATTTCCAATGATTCCCTATCCTTGGAATGTGCTTGTTCCAACCCACATTGGTGAAGCTGCATGGATAGTGCACTATCCTAGGAATAAGGAGAAAAAAATGAAAGCATTTTTGGATTCTTTTTTCCTCCTACCAAAAGTTGCAACAACAGCAAGACACCCGCAGCTACCTTAACCATCGCATGTGCTTGAAGCTTGTGAAGGTCCTTCAGAGCCTTAGGAACCTCCAACACCTGGGACTGTTTAATCTTCTCAACTAACTTCACACCATCAAAGGATGCATTGTCCAATTTTGTAGAGTCAAGTCATGGTATTCAATTTTGTGTCATGAACACCACAATTTTTGTAATGTGTTGATTCATACACTCGGGCACTCAATTTTTTCAAGTTAATTTATTGAGCCAGGAGTCAATCAATAATCTTGTACCTTCATAATTTTGTAAAGAAACTTGAGGATGAGTTTTCATTTAGCCATGGGGGTATGATGGATCGCAATTGGCTACATCAATGAGGCCTCATCAACCAGGCCCCATCAACGCATCATTTCATGCATCAACACAGCCCCGTCGATGCAGGATCCATTTTTGCGTATTAATATGTGCTCACCAACTACATTTATGGCATTAGATTCATAGTAGCAGTAGAGATCTTGCAGTTTGTCTATTTCAAAGTTAGAATATTTTTTCTAAGTGCCCACAACATGAGTCATTAAGTGTATGGATCTTTATTTGATCACTATTGTACCTAAACCATACCAATGTGTATGGCAATAAAGATGAGTTTCTTGATAAACCTTGCAGCATTCTGGATAGTTTAATGTTTTATTTATGCATTCATTATTTTTATTAAATTCTCAATTAATTAAGTTGAATTAAGCTAAATTATACTTTAATCAATTAAGCTAAATAAGGTTAAATACATAAGTACAACCACTTCAAGCATAAACACATATTCGCTTGATAATCCCAACAACATTATTGCTTGGTGCACCCAGTACCATAGCACTTGGTAACCCAGTAATGGATACGTGATTTTAGAACATGTATGGAAAGTAGGATCAAATGCTTATGTTAGGACTAGCTAGATATTAGTGAATTAGTTGAATTAAATTAGTCATTAAATTACTTTATCCCTCTCTCTTCAAGCACTAAAGAACATAAAAAAATAAAAATCATATACCTCGATTACACTTAACTATATCATGTTCATCACAAGTGTAGTTGGGAAGACAATGAATGACCTTAGAGCAAGATTCACTGCCTAGGAGACTAGTGCACCAAAAACTATAGAGTCCATGAAATTCAACCAAATCGCACATGAACAACTTCGTAATTTGTATGGTTGGGTGTAGGGGTACCTTGCTATTCATCATAACCTAAGTGTAACTTAACCAAAAGAGAAAGGTATCAAAAAAGCACTAAGGATTATGCATTAATTACTAATCCTTGGTTACATTTGTAATCACAAATAACACCAAAGATAGGAGCACCAGCAGGAGGATGACCACAACCAAGGGAAAAGTAGTCACAAGGAGGAAAATACTGGCAATAGCCATAATAGCCCCAAGAATTGGAGGTTCAAGGTACTCATGTGATGGAACGTCTTTAGGAGGAGCCTAAAGTGGAATTTGTTCACCAAATTCCCATGGTATAAATTGGCCAATCCAAGTAAGATGAGGCACCAAGGCCAAGAGCCAATCTAAGGTCATATTCACAAAGGCCTGCCTTGAGAAGACTCATTCCAAGAAGGTCCAAAGTTTATTTCTTCAAGAACTTAACTTCAAATCCTTCTTGGACCTAGCACCTAAGTAAGTTCTCACCCAACTATAAGGGTCTTCCATGTGGCCCATTGGTGAGCCGCGATATCGTGTCCGCCCCTGCAATATTGCGTATGCGATATCATAGCCTACCTTCATGCCTATAAATAAGAGGTAGCTTTCCCTTGTTCAATCATCTAGAGTTAGTTCCTTAGCTAAACTATAGCAGTTTCACCATTCCAGAGTTAGAATAATTTCCATGTGCTCGCAGTAGGAGTCTCAAAGTGAACGGATCTTTATTCAAGCAAATTGTACCTGAGCATACATTTGTGTACGACAATAAAGACAAACTTTCTGATAAACCTTGTAGCATATGGACTAAGCTAAATAGGATTTAATTATTATTAAATGTTTAAATTCTTTCCTAGATAATTAATCTCTCTCAAACCTTGACTCTCCTAGTTAAGTGCATTTAGTACGATAACTTCGAGCACGTGTGTAACGCTTGGTAACCCAGTAACGAGTAGCGTTTGGTAATCCCAGTAGCGTTGCACTGGTTCAGGGTGTGTGCGGCAAGTGGGAACAAATAATGATGCTAGGATAATTAAAGCTTAGTTAATGAATAGTTAATGTAAATTAGTTATTTAGTTATCTTCACCTTTCCCTACTAGCATAGCCGTTAAAAAGATAAAAGATATAAAAATTCATACACCTCAGGCTTACTTAACCATACAACCGTGACAATACAAGTAAGTCTGGGAAGACAACAATTGATTAACCTTAAGTGTTCCATTAGGGTGCATAGGCACTTAGTCCTTGGAGTTCGATCGGATTGTACGTGAGACGCTCATATTAGTATTATTGAGTGTAGGGGTACCTCGCCACTCATCATTGGTGTCATTGCCAAGGACGGTGCTAGTTATCTACATTAGTTATATCATACAAGGTCACTGTATAGGAATTAATGATATATCTTTCAAAAAGAAATAATTATAAAAAGTCACAAATAAATTCACACACAATTGCACAACCATGCCTCTCCTACAAGATTACGATAATGCCACACCTAGTGAGGAAGTTCATTGGAGAACCAATGAATTATATGACAATGAAGATTGGAGTACACAACCCGAGGTGGGGGTTTCTTATAAACATAAATGAAGGCAACATCATCTCAATGCATGAAAGAATAACTTACCTGATGACAATGAACCCCTACTAGCCATTATAAGTCTAACGCAAATACAAGAGGCTATTCGAATCTCTCGTAGGTATCGTAAAGAGAGTTGTCTACCCAGGCTTGATTTAAATAATTTTCCCAATTTTTTAGGAGGCTATGACTTAGATCCGCATCAATATTTACAAGCCTTCTATGATGCCTGTACATGGAAAAACATTGATAACGGATGGCACAAACTCAAGTTCTTTCCCATGACACTCGTTGACCAAGCAAAAGTATGGTATAGATCATTAAAACCAAATTCAATATGACGTTGGTCAACAATGGTAGAACTATTTAACGAAATATATCAAACCTATGCAAGAGTGTCAGCCTTGAGGAAACAAATTCAAGAGTGGAAAAAAGTGTAACATGAACCCTTGGACATGGCCTTAGAAAGATATTATGCACTGTTAAACAACTGTCCAGGCTATAAGTTCTCCAAGGAAAGGCTAATGTACCATATCATTGATGGGCTTCGTGATGCAACAAGAGAAACCCTAGGGATGTATGCCCAAGGACAACTATACGAACTATGAACCCATCTAGTCTAAGAGCTTATTAAGCGGGTAGCAAAAGAAGAAGGAGAAATGGCTAAATGGGAGAGTATTGAAAAACATCAACGGGACCAGAATCTCTACTTAACAAAGGTCCATGATCATAAAAAGGAGAAATCAACCTATCACAAGGAGAAAGAACCATCTTTTCCAATACAACAATCATTAGAGAAAATCATGGAAAAGATAAATAAGATGTTGGAATGGACACATAAAAAGTGTGGAGAATATATCGATATTATTGGAGGTAGAGTTTTGACAACCCAATAAGTAGGATAAAGTATCATTAGACAATCAGAAAGAAGAAATGAAGGAAATAAGAGCTTAACTACCAATCATATGTACAAATGCAACATTTTCCTATACGATCACCCCAAGGGCCAATGCCCAATATTGTTACATTTATATAAGCATTACTGAAACAAGTGACATCCAGATTTCATACAGAGATACTGTGTTCGATCACAGTGGCAACAATCCCAGTCATGGGGGAAGCCACCCCTAAATTAGAGACACCCTTAGTATCATCCGAATCTAAATGCTTACCTAGTTCAACATCCTATTTCCCTAGCTGGGTCAACATGCTCTACCTCGCCGCATTACTAATCTCCTCAATACTATCATCCCATGTCCTCAACACAACCACCGCATTGTGTACCACACACTTCTCCCCATTTTCAACATTCTCATCCTTTTCCTCCTTATACATTGCCACCAACTGTTCCTAAGGGGCTTGCACCATAGCAAAAATCTCCAAACATTACTTATGCTACTATTTCCAACAGCAGTGAGAGACCTTAGCAACATCGAAGGTGTCCCTTATTTGGAAATGACCCTAAGAAGGGACAACACAATTCCAAGGCCACTGCATCCTCTAACTCAGCATAAGTCCAACCCTATGATGCACCCTTATCTTCAAACCCAATGCCTCATGTTACTTCATCAAGGCCACCAACTAACACTCCTACAACCATACGGCCCAATGAACATAGGCATGGAGAGTGACAACCTGATCCCTACATACCATCGTACGGTCATAAATATCATAGTGGATCAACTCTTTATCCAAGAACCTCTACTTGCAACCTGAAGCATGTTAGACATCACGGAGGCCATTAAATACCCACAAGGCACCAAAAAGATAGCAGGATCAAGAGACTAGACATGAATAATATCCCACGATTTGAGGGGGGATACAATGCTGATCCTCAAAATCACTTACAAGCATTTCACGATGCATGTGCCTTTTAGAACATTGAGAATGAATGAAAAAAGATAAAGTTGTTCCCAAGGACACTGGTAAAAGAAGTAGAAAGCTGGTACCATTCCTAAGAACCGGAATCCATTCAAAGGTGGAGTACGATGCTAGAACTATTTAACGATAAGTATCAAATGTACTCTTGGGTGTCCAACCTGCGAAAGAAAATCCAAGGATGGAAGCAGGAAACTCATGAACCCTTGGATGTTGCCATGGGCCGATACTATGCACTACTACGTCATTGCTCGAGCCATCATTACTCGTAGCAGGATCAGCTATGCCATCTCATAGATGGACTTAGGCATGAAACTAGGAGAACCCTTGGAATGTATGCCCAAGGGAGATTATCAGAGCTTAGGTCCCATCAAATCCATAGATTGTTGAAGCAAGTAGCTAAGGAAGAAGGGGAGCTATGCAAGAGAGAAAGTGCGGAAGAGTACAACCACGATCCTTCCCTCCAAATACGGGAAGTGAGATTCTATGAGGAGGAGGAAGAGTCACCACTCGAGGAGATGGTGAATAGGAAAACCTTGCCACTCCAAAAATTAACAACATAAGTGTCAGCAATGGTAGACAACATGTGGGTCTACTTGGATAGTAGATTTGAAACTGTCCTCAAAATCGTAGAGGAGTCTAAGGAGCGAAGTAGTGACTATGATAGAAATAAAAAGAGGGATTTGGACCATGCATGTAACAAAGGTAAGGGTAAAATGGCCCTCACTGAGAAGGTTGTGGATTCTGACACGGAAAATGACGGTGGATGTGAGATATGCCCATATGAAAATCCTAAGGGATGTTGCCCAATAATCTCACACCTGCAAGAGTCTAAGGTGTATGCATTTAGCCCACAACTTAAAAAATGGCAAGCACCCCGAAGGTTACCTTATCCCCAAGGTAACCCAAGGCAGTTCCACCAACCCTTAGCATATTATCCAAGTGGAACTTCGCCACAACCTATTGAGTAATACCAATAGTGGCAATGCCCATAGTCATGGGGGATACCACTGCCTAGGCAACAATTCCCTTATCGAAAACCAAATCCATATGGCTATTACGTGCAGCAGCCAATCTCTCCAAGTGACTCTGTTGGTCACGCGACCCCACAATGTCACTACCAAGCTCGAGAGTATTATAGGACTCCTTCTCCTAGGAGAGACATACCACATACATACCATCCTCCAAACCCATCTGTGACTCTTACACCGATAGCTCCACTATCACCTGCTCTAGCAATACAAGGGGAACTCCCCACTCAACCGTAGCAACACAATGCTACGAGAGCTGTAAACCTTCAACCCGCTACTAGTTCTAACAACTGTAAGAGAAGAAGACCTTTCTTCAGAACCAATAGACCAAACAAGCTCTCACAACCACAAGCGGCTGAGTCTCCGAACACTTCTCCATCAAATAAGGCTTCAGATCTCCATTCAAACCAACAACAGAGCTCAATGCATACGATTATGTTAACACATACCGTCACTGACTAGATCAAGGAGGCGCATCTTCCCAGGAAATTCTCTGATCCTGGAAGTCCTTTAATCTATCTCCAAGTCACTGGGAATGAACCTTGTAAAGCTCTTTTGAACTTAGGTTCCGAAGTCAACTTGATATCGCAAGAAATGTATAAAGCCTGGAACCTACCTCCACTAAAGAAGAGCAATATTCACTTAGACCTAGCTGACAAGTCCATCACTATTCCCTTGGGACTGGTTGAGGACATCATTACCATTGTGTGTGGGTGGTTATACCCAGCTAATTTCCTAGTGATACAAGTCAACAATGACAGGGAACTTCCCAATAATAATGGGAAGGGCATGGCTAAGTACCGTGAATGCATTCCTAGGAATCCGCAATCTTTCCCTAGAAATATCTAAGGAAAACACTTGTGGGAAGATTGAGAAGAAGAAAGTTCCATGCATCACATACAATGATACAAGGTGTGATTACGTACAAAAATGTTCAGCATTGCCTGTATGCAACCGATGTGCACCAAAGGTTAACATACAAAGGTGCTTGTATGTAGCAACCACACAACAAGAAAACACCTAGTGGTTGATAGCTAATCAAAAGAGCAACTCACCAATATGCATGGAACTAACTGAGGAAATAATGTGCACACACGTCAAAAGCATAAATGCACTGGAGTATGAGTGTTGCCAACTTCAAACCCTTAATCTGAAAACACCAATTGGGGGAAGTTGGAAACTCTTAGAAAATTCAAATTAGTAGTCTGATAGGAGAATACTAGTCTGTGTGCAATAGACCAAACCTTATCATGAACTTAGAATAGTCTATGCACATAGCACAGCGGAGAAAGCATAACCTCGCTCACCATTTTAGATCTCCCCCTTCCAACTTAGTCATGGGGGAGATGTCCACCTATGTTGATCAATCAAGGCCCTTAGTTTCTTTTTAAGTTTTTGTTTTACACATTTTTTTTTACAAATTTCTTTAACTTTCCTTGTTTTTTTTTCAACATCGTTCATACCCTTTTATTCATTTGTGTGATTATTTATTTTATTAAGGTTTGTTAGCCAATAAGTGCTCCTGATGATGGTATGAACTATATTCTATTGATTGCTAATGTTTGGTTTTTACCTTTAAGTTATAATGTTGATACTTTGGTATGGTTCTTTTGATATAATAGGAAATGAATCCACGTCATCCATGAATCCATGAATTTCTATGGTCTCTCTTGGCTTGGAACTGTACAGTCCCTTTCTCAATAATAAGAACTATCAATGAATCGGTGACTGTGCATTTCTCAAACTAAGGAAAGACTCAAGGACTGAAAAGGATGTGACTTCAAGGGAACTTGATGCATTTATGCTGGCCATTCTCTTGGGTGCTTGGATGTTTTCTTCTTGAGTTTTTCTTACCATTCTGATGTTACCAAATTATCAGGAAGCTAAGTGAATAAAAATAAAAATAATAAGTCTTTGCATGGTGTGGTTCTCTTGCAATAAAAATAGTGAGAATTCAAAGCACACCCCTTAGGCGAAATAATCATCCAGGCTACAAGCACTGGTTATGGGACTAAACAACATGTTCCCTCTAACTAAGGCCCTTCCTTGCTTCCCACTTTCTCCTTTCTCATTTCGTCAGAATGGTGGTGACTCTTTGGTGAAAGCATTCTTGTTACTTCAAGTAAATGTATTAATGTGAAGTCACTGGATGTGGATTATTTGAGGTTGGATTTGGAATGGGATCTACTAAGTCACATTAACCATTAATACACAAGGGATTATACATCACCTTGTTCTTGAGACTCCATTCCATTCTCTTCTTTCCATCATTCTTTCTCCATTTTTTACCTCATTGTTGGTTGTATTAATAGTCCATATTTTGGTTGATGCATTGTTTTCTTTTTGGTAAACTCTTGTGGTTAAGAATTTAACCCTTGCTTCCAAATGACATTTCTAGAGCCTACGAACCCTTTAAATGTGAGATTGTTAGGGCATTAAGGGCATGAGCCTACTTTGGGGAGGACACACTGGCATTCCTATTTGGTGCATCCGTTAATTTCTTTTCCTTAAACATTTCCATATTCACCATTTATTTTGTTCATCTCCATCTTTGACATCCATTTTATCAGCATAACCATTGTTTCTTTTTCTCCATATTTCTTATTCCTTATCTTTTTACATTCTACTGGAGGTTCGCTCTCAGTCATGGGGATCCTAGTCCAATTTTTTCAATTTTCTCTTAACCCCTACACCTCGGGTAGTCACCAGTATTATATCTCCAAATCCGCATTAGCCATATCACAACTCAGCCAATGGACCTTACACTGAGGCAAGATATTAACTGCATTGTGATTCATTTACCCTTGCTAATATTAGATTGTGTTGTGTGTGCATATGGCAATCATACAACAATGAATTGGATCTGGAGGGAACACTTGGAATGGACTGGTGCTGGAGCAATTATGCAAGAAACAAGATTGATGGCACGGTTATGGATGGACAATGTGTTTAGTGTTCACTCTTGTTGTCATGAACACTAATTTGTCATGTATTGTAATGATGATCCGTTCACATGTCACCCCATTCACCATTAGTATAATTCAAATCAATAATCCCATACCTTC
>MNCI01005076.1:95168-169565 GCA_015680685.1 Gnetum montanum | reverse complement strand
TGCTTCTTACGCTGAATTGTTAAAGGCGTCAGCTCCAAGAAAGAGTACTGGCCAAGAGTTGGGACCATATGAGGAAGAACAAGTGACTGAAACCCCTGAAACTTAGCTTGTGGGACCCAATCAACCTCCAGCCACAGGTCCTAGCCAACAACAAGAAGCAGAACCCGGTACAGGCCAGGATCAACCGCCGCCGTAAGACTATAGACCGTCAATAAGCCATTTAAGGGCTATTGCTGAGACGATCAGTTGGGGAAGTCGTGGTGACGCCAATCTCTTCCGTGTCATCGATGATGCCAACTAGCCCACGATTTCAATAGATCGCACAAGGGGTGAGTTGTCAATGCAAACAGGAGGAGGGGAAAGCAGATGGTCACAACAGATCTCTGGAAACGCGGCATCTTTCCAAGTTCAATTAGAGACTGGTGAAGGGGCCACTGTGGTGGTCATGCAACACCAGGATGCCGCGGGAGCAGCTGAGGTGGTCGCTGACCACATCAAAGAGTCTTTTAATGTACCTGTTGTGCCACCGGCAGATCTTTCAGGAGCACAGGATGCTCAAACCATTGCCGGAACCTCAATGACTCCTGCTGAACATGAGGATGTATTGGACAGATTGCTTCAAACAGGACAAGTTTTAACGTCCCTGTTTGACATCCCTCAGGATGTAACCGCAATACAGTCAGACCTCATTTCGACAAAGGGGAAACTGGTCATATCCGAAGTAAGGGCTGAGCATGCTGAGGCTGAAGTGCAGAAATTACAAGAGCAGCTCATCGCCTTACAAGCAGCACAGCGGGATCCCTTGCGATTGGTTCCCGCAGACCAGTTAGACAATTTTAAAACCGAGCAACTAACCAAATTAATTGCAGAAAATAAGAAGGTGGCAGAAGAAAAGGAGACGGCCACTTGGGATGCCTCCGCAGCAAAGGCGCAAACTCATGCGCATCTTAAGGCACTCAAGGCCTTACAAGAAGAAAACAAGCGGTTGGTTGCCGATAACCTTCGGTTGACTTTTGTGGAGAAGCAAAAGAATGTTCTCGATGAGCACTTTCATCAGCTGCGGGAACAATTCATTCAAGTCAACCAGGACGTAAGCCGTTTAGCCCGAGAAAATCAAACCCTCTCAATGGAGGAGGTGCGCGCTATTCGACAGAAATCAGCCATCGAGATTAGTGCGTGGCAAAATGAGGCTAAACGACATGAGAAGTTGAAGGAGTACTTCCGTGATCAGGTGGGGATGTATAAATAGATCCTGGAGAAGGAGATCCAAATGGCCAAAGCTCAAATTACCAGCATCAGTGCCCAGCACACTGATTGGAAGGCCATTGTGGACACTTATGCCTATGCCCACCAGGCGGAAATTAAGAACCAGGACCTGCAGATCCAGGACTTAACTGAATACATGGAGTTGGCAAACCTTCGGTATGCCAACTTGGCCATGTTAACAACAGGATGCCCGAGGTCAGAGCTCGAGCAGCAGGTAGCTTCCACCTACATCAAATATGAGGCAGAATTTGCAGAGCGAAAGAAGTTGGCTAAAAAGTTGGATGTTGCAAGTTCTGAACTCTCGGTGGTAAAAGAAAGCTACCAAGGACAGAAAGATGTGGCAACTGACTTGGCTCGACAGCTAACTGAACTTCATGAATACAAAGACAGAGCCAAAGCCTACGAAGAGGAACGATGGGTGTTCGCGGCGTGGTACGTTAAAGCTAATCAGATGTTCCCGCAACTACCCTGTCCGTGGGAAGTGCCGACTCCATCAAACATTGGAGCATCCGCATGGACGGCACAAGACCCTCGGACCGAAGAGGAGAAGCTTCAAGCTATTCTTTAGTGTCATCCATCTTCAAAACTTGGAGCACGTGATAAAGGGAAAGCACCCATGGAGGAGCCACCGCCACCGGGAACTACATGAGTTCCACAGTTTTGTAGTTGTAGCATTTTTTCTCTGTGTTGTGTCTTCCCACACTGCGGCATTAGTCCATTTCTTTTTCTAGTTAATAATCCCATACCTATCCACTATGTAGTCACTGAAGCTTGTTCTCCTTGTAACTCGAGGACGAGTTTTTATTCAGTCGTGGGGGTATGATGAGACGCGGTCTGCGTCGGCCGCGATATCGCGTACGCGATATCGCGTCCGACGCGATATCGCATCCCCCGCGATATCGCGTCCTTCCCTACGATATCGCGTACGCGATATCGCAGTCAGCCGTCATGTCTATAAATAAGAGGCGGCTCTCCCTCATTTGGGGATCCCAGTTTTAGGTAGCGAAGCTCTGGCAGTTTGATCCCTCCAGAGTTAGAATTTTCCCGTGTCTGCCCGCAGTGTGGTGAATGTGATTGTACGGTGTCTTTATTCGAGTGTGCCGTACTTGGACACGCACATGACCGGCAATAAAGATCGAGATTACTTCATCATTGCAGCATTCACTTAGTTTATTTATTGTTATTTATTTCATGTTATTTATTGCTTTCATAGCGCGGTGTAAGTACGACTTGACTACGAGCATCTACGGGTGTGTACGGCTAGTTAAGGAATCGGTTACTTATCGCGATTAGTCTCTCAACCCTAAACTCCTAGAAGCGGAACGAGTTCGACTTGATTACGAGCATTTAAGTGTGACTGCTTGGTAGCCCAGTGGTGTAGCTAGGGGGATCTACGCTTGGTAACCCAGTGGCGTATTTGGGGTCTGCGCTTGGTAATCCCAGTGGCGTACCTAGGCCTATGCTTGGTAGTCCCAGTGGCAGTCGTGCACGAAGTCCAAGATGTGTACGGTTGATCAAGGAATCGGTTGCTTGTCGCACTTAGGCTAGATTAGATTCTCTTACCCTTTTCCTCTTAGTTTAGAATTAGTTAAATATTATTTTCCACTACCATCCGAGGTAGCATTAGATTAGGACACATCATACACCTCATCTAGACTAAACCATACGTGACATATGCAAAACTAGTCTAGATGGGAAGACAGCGAACTGCGACCTAAGGCTAACTATCTAGATACCACAACTAGTCCATCTACGGAGTTCGACCAGATCGTGCGTGCGACGCTCGTTTTGTATGGTTGAGTGTAGGGGTACCTCGCCACTCATCAAGGAGTTAGGAAAATTTTCATTCCTTCATTTCATGTGTAGGGAATTCATGTTATTTGCATGATTCTTGAATCCTTTTGTTCACAGAATGACCAATTTAGTCATGGGGAAGAGTGTTGCACGTAGTTGTGCAATTTGTACTAAATTTTTCTAACATCTAGAAGAACATATTAAGGGTAAGAACAATAATAATTTATTACATTTTTAACTAAATAACCAAATAAAGACTAATGAACTTAATAATTCTTCTCAAACAACCATTCAAACACATTTCAACAAGAGACTAATAATTGTGAGAGGTGATAAAGAATAAACTTGTTCATAACACATTAGAAATATAAAAATTAGGGGTTTTTTTTTTTTTAAAAAAAAAAGCTTTTACTAACTCTAAAATCTTAATAAGGGCTGAAAAGTGGTAACAAGGATAGATTTTGATCAAATCTAAGGACCCAAGAGAGGATTATGAACTATTAAGAACTTACTTAAAACCTATGGGTGATCTTTAATGAATTTTTTATGATCGTAGATGGCTCCTAAAAGATCTACAACTAAAGGACCCTTACAACAAAGGGGTAAGAGACCCAAAGTAAGAGGACAAGCTAGAGAGAAAACTCCATACGTAGATCAAGAGGCCTAGTTTTACAATATCCATCAACCCACACTAGTAATAGGGCAATCCACACAAGTTGAAGATGATGCACTAACTGCTTTAGAACAAGGACAACACCTCATGATGTTAAATGAGTGCCTCCAAGTCATCCAAGAGAAATATATCATGTCCATGGTCATAGTGGAATTAAACTTTGGATCATTCATGAAGTTCATCCTTGTTGATGTTCAAGAGCAACTCTAAATCTCTTCTCTTTGGCCCACACTCTCATGCAATAGTGAATGGTATCTAGGGGAAGTATATCAATTTTGAAAGAATAAACAAGATGATGCCACCATCAAGATTGAAGGAATCATAGTGTCATATTTAGTTGAGGCAATAGTTAAGACACTTAATCTTTCCAATGTTGAAGCCAACATAGCCCAAATCTCCACCAGATCTGACACAAAAGGAAGTTATGGCTACAGAGGGCCTATGGAACAAGTGCAAAGGAATATAGCAAATTATTCACAAAAGAAAATATCTATTTTAAGATCGAGACCTATCACATCTTTCCAACTAAAAGATTAAATAGAATTTCCACCTATGCTACTAGAGGAAGTTTCATCCTCATGGGAAAATTCCAGGCTAATATGGCTCATCTATTATTTTTGAAAATCAAGAGAAGGTTTAAAGAAAAGAAGGAAAGGAAGCTCACTTTACTATTCCCTTGCCTTATTAGGAGATTGTGTAGAAAAGTAGGAATTTTGGGATATACCAATGGCATTCTTTGAAAAGCCTAAAATTCATCCTATGTTGAGATCTCAAAGCCAGTGCCTCCCAAGAAAGATCAGCTAGAGAAGCCAGCAAGCACTAAGGGAGCAATAGGATCTACACCAACAAGAAATATCCTAGCTTTGGAACAAGAGCAAGTAGGATCTAGTAGGTTAACACCTACTACTGATAGGCTAGGACCAAGTGCTTCTCTAGCACAACAAGACTACATACCTTCAATGATCCATTTACAACAAATTTTTGAAACAATGAGTTGGGGAAACAGGTTTTAAGCATGTACAGGGTGCAAGACAACTAAAGCAAGCTTGTTGTATCATTACAACTTGCAAGAAATCAAATCTTATTACAAATAGGAGAATATGAGGAGTGAACACAAGAAATATTAGGAAATGTTGCATCCTTTTAGGTAACACTAGAAATAGGAGAAGAAGCCACCATGGTGGTTATGCAACACCAACATGTAATAGGAGTAGCAAAGGTTATCACATATCATATTAAAAAAATCCTTTAATGTTCCCATTGTGCTACTAGCTAATATGACTAGAGTCAAAGATGTTGAAATAATAGCGAGAACACCCATGCCCCCAAAAAAGCATAAAAATATTCTAGATCAACTACTGTAGACTAGGCAAGTGATGCAACTTCTTTTTCGATATCCCTAGTGATATCATTGTAGTGTAATTTGAACTAATTTCAACTAAGAGAAAGCTAATCATGGCAGAAACTAGAGTTGAACATGTAAAGATTAAAGTGTACAGGCTACAAGCAAAATTGGTTGCATTGAAAGCAAAAAGGCAAAACCCTGCATAATATATTACACTTGATTAGCTAGAATACTTCAGGAGTGAATAGATAAGCTAATTGATGATGAAATATGCCTAGATGGAGATAGAGAAGGAAAAGGCAATGTGAAATGCTTTAGTGGCAAATGCACAAACCTATGCCCATGTTAAAGCCTTGACTACCTTGGAAGAAGAAAATAAAAGAATTGTTGCTAAGAACATAAGGTTTACTAACATTGAGAAGCAAAAGAATGTATTAGAAGAAAGTATTTATCAATTAAAGAAGCAATTTGCTAAAGTCAACCTTGAGATGAGAAAATTAGCTAAAGAGAATAGGACCTTCTCAATGGAAGAAGTCCATGCAATACAACAAAAGTCAGATATTGAAATCAATGCATGGAAGAATGAGGCCAAGAAACATGAATAGCTAAAAGAGCACTTTAGAAATTAAGTGAGCATTTACAAATAAATAAATGAGGAAGAAACCAGATGGCCAAAGCCAAGATTAGCTTAATCACAATACAAACACATGATTGGTAGCCAATCTTGGATAGTCTCACCCACATACATCGAGTTAAGATTAAGAATAAAACTGGTAGATATAGGATCTAATAGAGTACATGGGGTTAGCAAATCTTCAATATGCTAATCTAGCCATGTTAACAATAGGTAGGCCCAGAATAGAACTAGGGTAGCAAGTGACCATAGTATATGCACTATACAAGAAGGAGTTCACAATAGAAATTACACATTGTAAACTCCAAGCTCCAAGTGGTCAAGGCTAGCTACTAAGACCAAAAATATGTAGTAGTAAATCTAACTTGAAGAATGATAGATAGCTAGAGCATTCAAAGAAGAAAGGAGGTAGTTCACAGCTTGATATGTAAAGGCCAATAGAAATTTTTCTACTATTGTCGTGCCCATGGTAAGTACCAACTCTAGCAAACATTATTAAATTTTCATGGATGGTACATGATCCAAGATGTAAAGAGGAGAAACTTTAGATGCTACTCAACAGATACCAATTATAAAAGCCTAATGATAAAGGAAAGAAGCTAATGGAGGAGCCATCACTATGTGGAACTTGAAGGCTACATCCAACTTTTTTTATTATGTTTTCTTTTGTTTTATCAAATGTGTCAATCATGTGATGCATGATAATTTTATAAATACTACTCGAACCACAATGTGTCATTCATAGGAAAATTAGTCATGTATATAAGTCATCATATCAAAGTCTATATATGACCCCACAATGTGTAAGAAACTCTATCCTCCTTTTGTTTTAACTCGAGGATAAGTTTTTAGTCAGTCAGGGGGTATGATAAAACCTTTAAATATGTAGCCTATGATATTGTATCTACAATATCATATTTACAATATTGTAGTTATGATATTGTAGCTTTGCATATGTCATCATAGATGCAATGTAGTGGATCATGATCATGCCTATAAATATCAACCTATTGTCATATCGAAAGGAATAACTTTCGTCAACACTTGGCTATACTCTTGTAGTTTGTTTTCATATGTTAGACTTAGCGATAGAGTGAATGCCTACAATGTGTCATTTAATAGTTGTACAGTGTCTTTATTTGAGTGGATTGTTCTTGGGCATAATACATGACCAATAATAAATATCGAGATTGTTTCTCACCATTGCAACATCTCACTTAGCTTAATTTTACTTTTTAATATGTTTACTATTATTAAATCTTTTACATTTTCCAACTACTTTACTTTTTTCATGTCCATTATTAAGGTGGAATAAGTACAATTGGTTTCAAGCATAAATTATAATAGTTTGGTAAACAAGTAGTAACTTTGCTTGATTCATTTAGTAGTAAAGTTACTTGGTAATCCCAGAAATAGTTACATGAGCCCAAGACATGTACGATAAGCTAGGAATGGATACTTATCACCATAGGCTAGAATAGTTTTCTACTCTTATTACACTTAGATTTTATCACCACATTTCCATCATATTTACACTTAGTTTTAATTTGACCCAAACAATATCAACATATCATATACCTCACTAATAGTTAAACCATATAACTTGCACTTCGCTAATTCTAAGTGAGAAGATAATGATTATGAACAAAACATCAACTACTAGTAAATTTACATTATTTATTCACGAATTATGATTAGGTTGCACATGAACACTTGTGACTTGTATGGTTGAGTGTTGGAATATCCAACTGCTCATCATATGCTTAAAAAAAGGGACAAAGAATAGCTTTGTTTAACTCCTACTGAACTATTGATAATCGTTCCTTCTCTAGGAAGATTATCTTCAATAAGAATGTTAACCATCTTATAGATTCTTGTAGCAGTAAAAAGAAAATCTTGTGGAATGTTAATGCTATCCAATCTCTTCCAAAGTTTACCTCGAGTAATAGAATTATAAGTCTTGGAAAAATCAACAAAATAGATAAAAGTCTTATAGTTGGGGCTTTTTGCTTTCTCCACACAGTAACACAAAGTTATTGGATGGTCTATTGTAGAATGATTCCTCCTAAAGCCTTCTTACAGCTAAGCATGAAGACCTTGCATTTCTGCCCTCAAGCTAATTATATTCTCCAAAATTATGTCCAACAAGTTAGTGAAAACTAAATTGATTGCAAACAAATGGTATTATTAAGATTTATTCTATCACCCTTGTCAAAAAGCAAGACTAATTAACTAAAATACCAAGAGTGATCCAAACCATGTCGAAATTTTTTATTAAGAAGGTTTCAAGTTGCTTTCCACACCAATGAACTATTTCATTTAAAAAGCTTTACATATAATCCATTAGCATTGGCACCTTTCCTAGAAGATAATATTTGAATTCCTATAGAAATATCACTAAGGGATAACTTGAGAACACTAGAGTTATCTTGCATGGTAGGGGAAGCCTTTTGATTAAAAAAGATTGAATAGTAGATAAGGAAATATTTCAAGGGCCAAACTTTTATCATTAGAGACGAATGCCTTGTAGATTTGGTAGGGAAGAGGATCACATATATAAAAGAAAGAAAAAAAACTATAACCCCATATTAGGAAGTTAATTATATATTGTATAATCATATTTTTCAATTTTTTTTCTTTTATTTCATCTTTTTTTGAAAAAATATGTTCTTCTTTTTAGCATTCAATATCATAAAATCCATTTGAAAGTAGGTAGAAAATGTTGTTGGGAATGTCAAAGAGACTTTATGGTTTGGATTTGTCAACAAGAGTGTCAATGATTATCAAAATTATGGATCATCTATGTGAATAGGGCAAAAGATTAAGATGACAAAAATTCTTAAGTTGTTTTTCTTCTTTTGAATTAGCAAAAGTAGTTTGATAGAACTTATGAAGCACACTTCAATATCAATGTTGATTGTCCAAAGTAAAGTAGGTTGTTACATAGAAGAAAATGCACAAATTAAATGACTCATAGCATATATAAAGAGAGTTTATTCCAAGCTACAAAAGTTGTTCCTTAACATATGGATATTGCAAAAGCATCTTTGCTTAATCCACATCAAACTTGGTATTCATTGTCTTTGTAAAATTGAACATCTGCAAATGTTAATGTCACACTAATGCTTAAATATGCTTGGTGGTAAGAGTTTTACAATAGAAAACCCATGCTATAGGTTTAATTTCAGTAGACAATATTGAGTTATGAAAAAAATTCTATAAAAGGAATTCTAAAAATGGTGTGGTCAAATAGATTGAAGAGGGTTTCAATATTAGTTTTAGAAGTGAAGATCCATTCCTAGAGAGGATATATTCTAAATAGGTAGAAAATGTGATATTATAATGTATTGTTTGAGGACCAGAGGTGCACCTATAGCCTAGATAAAGCATATTAAGCTAGAGACCTAGATAAAGCATGTCAAGTTGGAGATGTGCAAGAGTTTGGGTACTAAAAACCATTCGTACGCCTTCCTAGGCCTAGGAGTTATCACACTAATCCCTTGAACCAGGATGTTGCTTCTATAACTTATATTGTAGTTAGCGGACGAGGGTTGCATTGGGGCAAAAAGAAGCAAAAAGAAGAATCAAATTGAAATATGGATAAGCTCAAACATGTGTTATATCCTAAATTTTCACTAAGAGGGTCCAAATGATTTATGGATAGATCTAACAAATAAGTCAAAACCTATCATTTTTCTTTTCCCTATTAAATATAATCTTAAACATATTTACCTATATTGACCAAATCATTTAGATAAAGTTTTTCAAATAGACATACATAACTCTATTTCTCATGTATCTTCGCCTAATATTGTAAGAGTGTTTCTAAAATTTAAATGTCTTTTATCCTAAATTAATAACTAATAACAAAGAGCAAAGGAATAGAAAGAGTTATCTATTTCCAATAACTATTTCTAGAATGCAAATATGTTCATTCATTGTTAAAATTTGTAGGTAAAAGATTATATATTTCTACAGTAACAAGGGTTATCAAGAAAAGAAATGTTAATCTCTAAGATGTTCCTATAATTAGCAACAACATTCTTTATGGCAATAACTAATGGTTACCTTGTTGTTAAATATTAAATAGTAATAAAATGTAGACAAAATAAAGTGTAAATTATTTAGGGTATAACTACTTATAATTAACAAATTAGTTAATACAACTACTAACATAGTTTAGGTAGTTAAATGACCTTTTTATGATTGGTATAATTAGAATTTTTTTAGCAAGTAAAAAAGGATTATATTAATAACTTATTATGTTTTGTGCTCATTGTATGGTCACAATTATGAAAAAGAAAATTTCTTAAGTTCAAAAACCTTATCGATTCATTGAACAACAAAAATGTACATGATTTAAGTTTTGAAAACATCCTTCAAAAATTACTAGGTATTCTTGATAAAATTTAGAACAACTCAATTACATTGCTAACCATAATATTTCATCTATGACTAATGTGCTCAAATGTAGCACATTAAAAGAAAATGTAGTGTTCCTCTTCAATACTATTTTAATTGTATAGTTAGCATATTTGTTGTTCTTCGTAAGGAATTTTGATCTATATACTTATTATAACTTTCAAATGATGAGATCCCATTCATGCTTTGCTAATTGTACACTACAAATGATGATGATAGCAATTGTTAAATAATTTGCCTTTGAATTAAAGCATTCCCTAATACTATTTGATGAGATGTGATTTGACGGGCCCAAAACATCGTGTACCCGACGTTGAGGCTAATAAGCAATATTGGATACCTGATGTCACCTCATCTAGACCTTGCCTATAAATACTGCACTTGGGCTCTTGGATGAGACAAATTTTCCACATCTTAGAATAGTTAGTTTTTAGTTTCTTTTCTTTTTGTTATTCCTAGTGCATGTTCGTAGTATGATGTTTGTAGTTGTACGACACCTTTGTTTGAGTGTGATGTACTTGGACATGTTACATGACTGACAATAAAGATCGAGATTACTTCCATCATTGCAGCATCAACTTAGATTAATATTATTGTTTTAATTATTTAATGTTTTCTTTAGTTAAACATTTCTATTTATTGTTATTTACTCTTCTTGTTGTTAAGTGGAATGTGTATGCCTTAATCACGAGTGTTTAAGTGTAAATACTCGATCACCCAAAGGTGTATCATTTGGCATAATAAGTGATGTACACTTGGTAATCCCAGAAGCAGCTCCACGAAGTCCAAGATGTGTACGAATGATTAAGGGGGGATACCATCGCCATAGGCTAACTTAGACCTTATTTTTCATTATTCATTAGTTAATCAATTTATCTCTTTTCGTCACCAAAAGTAGCATAGAGTTAGGAAACATCATACGCCTCACTTTAGACTAAACCATATGTGACAAAGCTACCACTAGTCCAAGTGGGAAGATAGCGAATTGCAATCAAAGCATAACGATTTAGATGCCACAACTAGTTCCATCCATGGAATTTGATCGAATCACATGTGAATGCTTGTGATTCGTATGGTTGAGCATAGGGGTACCTCGTTGCTCATCATTATTCAAGGAGAAATGTTTCTTCCCTTTCATATTTTCACAAAGTTTTTAAAGTATTGTTTATTTCATGATTTTACAAATTGTCTTAAGATTAGAATAAAGAATGTGCTCTTGAATATTCTGAGCCAGAATTATCCTTTATGAAGCTATCTTTTATCCTAGGTTCTTAACATCAATTTTTAAAAGTATTTATCTAAGGGAAATTCAAATAGATTATGAGTGTAAGTTATAAACTAATAGATAGCTTGAACTTCCAAGGGCATCAACTTTTATAATAAGAAAACCTTTTGAATTTCTTTTATCTCCTTCCAATATTTAAATTTTGGTTTTGATAACAAATTTCTGTTCTTTGAAAAATGGAAATGTTGTTAGACCAAATAACAATCTTATAGAAGAAAATGTTTAAAAATTTCATACCTAAGAAGATGTACAAAATTGTGAAAACTAAAAAGAAATCAAGCTAATGAGTTGTACTATGAAACTTTGAAAGAGAGTCATAGAGCAACATCTTAGTCTTGAATCAAGAGTCTTAGAAAATCAACTTAACTTTATGCTAGGGAAATCTATTATAAAAGCCATTTTCTAAATACAACAATTAATGAAAAAATTCAGAAAAAATATACATATAATTTTATTAAATTAATAACCCTATAATTAAGGTAGAATTGAATCATATCTTTAATTCTAATTTCAATGTTAATTTAAAACTTCAAAGTAATAAGTTTAATTCAAATGAACAACTGAACTATAACCCTGATTTGACTATATGGCTTGATAGTTCAGTGTGTAACGGCTCATGAAGGTACGTTACACACCAGTCTTTCTTAAGCCGAACTCAGTCTTTCTTAAGCCGAACTTAGATGTTAGAAGTTTTCTTTACCCCGTTGATCAGATAACGCTGAAAGACTTGCTGAAGTATTTATTACGCAAACGTTTACTAAAATTAATTGTAGCATGTAACTAACCAAATCAAATGTACCAGATTTGTTGTACTCTTTAAATTTTTCATTCTGACACATGTTAAGCAAGCAAAATGACAAGGCTCATTGGATTCTCGTTCATACTTTATTTTCCTATGAAATAACCCAAAATTAAGCAGGCTGGTACGGATCAGTTTATGGCACGGATCAGTTTATGGCCACATGTTGGAATCAGTAAAGTCTGTAACTTAAGAAAACGCCAAGTAATCAAGAGCTCTCTCTGTGTTTGTTTTTGAATTTGGATTCTGTGTGTCTGGGAAAAGGAAAACCAAGGAAACGCAGCAGAAGCAGAAGCTAGTCAGTAAGTCAATTAGTTAGTCATGCATTCATCGTTTTCTGATGGAGAGCAAATGTAGCATTCCCTTGCTTTCTGGCGAAGCAACATTGATCTCGGCTGTTTCTATATGGAATTCGCAGCTCATTGGTAATCTGAAATTTCGTTTACGAATTCACAATTTCGCTATGTTAATGTTGCAGTTGCATTTACGGATTTTAGTAATTTGTTTGGATTGGTCTTCAGAGAAGTTATCATTCAAGGAAAGGGACGAGCTCCGGGCAGTAGTAGATGGAATGGGGAAGAAGTCTGCTGTAGCTCAGAGGCTCAAGGTTCCTGTGACAGATTATGCCAAGCTTTTGGCGAATGCCCATCAGAATCTTTATCTGTGGACAATTCCCATCAATTCTTCGGATCCTGAAATGGTTCTGGTTGTGGGTCTTCTCAAGACCGGAGTAAAGAAGCTTTACATCATGAAGAACAATGGCCATTACTCTGAAATCTCTCCACTATGCGTCCTGGATTTCTATGTCCATGAGAACTTTTAAAGGTTATCAGAGTAGAGTTGGTATTTCACTGCATGAATCATGAATGCTTAGATCTGTGCTGGTTTTATATTTGGGTTTTATTTTAGCTGATCGGCATTTTTCATGGTGTGCAGGACTGGCATTGGCTATAAACTTTTTGAAGCAATGCTACAGTACGAAGATAAGAAGGCATATCAACTAGGGTAGACTTTCTGCAGATCAATTGCTTACTTCAAAGGATAACTTTATTCATTTTTCTCACATTAAATGTCGCAAATTCAAAAACTAATAAACACTTATAAATCTACAATACTTTAAGATCATGGTGCCTGGGCTGTACGGTGGTTTTTTATGAACGACTTTTAGGACATGCTTTTCCAAGATTTTTTTTTGCCTTAAATCGAAATTCGGATTCTGTAGTAGCCTGCTCCCTAAATCAATATTGAAGTGTACCTAACAGAATTTAAACAAAAATATACACACTTAGGAGCAGTATTCTTCCAGCTTAATCTCTTCTGTATGTGGTAATTTATCATCTTTCTTCCAAGGAAATTTTTAACAGGTTTGAAAATGTTTTTAATATATTCACACTACATCATGTTTTTATGGTAAAATAGACGATATCAAAAATAACCAATCAACCCCATTTCTGAAGCATTAGTTTCCTTGGCAGCAGGAAAAGCACCAAGCTAAAGTACAAGGCAATGTCAGAAGTATTTTTGAATTCTTTATGATCACACGATTAATTGATAGTTCATATTATTTCATGTAATAACATGGAAGAGTAGCCATTCATTTGAGAATATGATCCTCAAAGCATTTTCAATGCTTCATGAGTTAGTATTAGTTAGTAAACAATATATGTCATTTAAGGCAATCCAAATTAAATTAAAAACATGCTTTGTAAAGCCTAGGATATTTATCATTGTTGGTAAGCAGGGTTGGTTGCTGTAGTTATTAGCAAAAACTCATGGAAAGCCTAGATCATTGAAGTTTTCTCTAGAGAAAAATGTTTGGCTCTATTTTATTCTTAATGTAAATGTACATTGCTAATATTTGTAAATTATTTTTTGTGCTTTTGCAGTTATGACAGGCCATCCACAAAGTTAATGAGTTTTTTAACAAGACATTATTGCTTGAGTCAATTTATTCCTCAGGTTTGTGACTTTTTGTATAACATGAGTTGTTCGTATTCTATATTAGTGTGACCTTAGTATTGATACCATTCAGATCTGATCAAGAAAGTCTCTTATTTAGTTGCTGTTCTGAGATATATGAAAATAGTTTTTTTAAAAAAGGCTTGGAGGGATTTTCCCCATTTATTTGGGAGAGAGAGAAAGAAGAGCAATATTTAAAGATTGAACCCAGAAAACTTTTTTTCAACTGGTTAATTTCATATGGTTTGATCCATAGATCCTTACCATGGAGTTGAGCTTGTGCCTATACGTTGATAGTCAAAGAACTTGTCAACCTAGTAGTTCATGGGGACTCTTAGTTGGGAAATATGCTGCAGCAAAATTAGTCAATTACTATCATTCATTTGTTGTAAAAACGCAAATCAAATTATATTCTAAATAGAATTGAAATGTAATCAGCAATAGTTACACTATTTATGGTAGTATTCTAAAAAGCTGAAAAAGGATACATCTCCTACACGCTTTTCCCTGTATAACAAGAATTTAAGCATGGAAAAAGTAGGTAAAGTTACATTAATAACTAGTCTTTTATACTTGGAATATTACTTTCTATTTATATGGTTTTCAAGAATCACACCATAGGGGGTAGAATTACATCATTCCAGGAAGATTTTATGACCAGCTTAAAATGGCCTCCTAACCATCTGTTCTACCATAGCTTCCTTAATGATATCCTAATATATTACTAGATCAAAAAACCATGTGCATTGCCTTTTTCTGGGCGACATTTTTCAGCAAGACTACTGGGGCTTGCTGTTGTTGAGGCAGAGTTCTACATAGGTAGGTAAGTTGTCTAATCTTTTTAACTTTTATTTCAATGTATTATTGTATGAAAACATATTTAGGTCTGTAATAAGTAGAAAGTGAACTAATTATGAAACTAAGATCTTGTATCATGAAATATACTAACACTCATTTGAATTGAAAGTAATAGCAAGCTAGGTTGTAGATTATAAGTTTGAACAAAATAGGTTGTAGTCCACAGGGAAAGCCAATAAAAACGACAAAAATGCAAGCAACAGACATATCAAGACAAATACACACACAAAATAGGTGCACAAAACAAATTTTTTTTATTATATGAGAAAACAAATACAAGTATTTTTTTTAGCATCAGTGAAGAGGCCATATAATTCCCTTAAAACTCACAGAAATCCCTCCAAACAGTGCATATAGGGAGTCAACAAGAGTGTGAGCTATTCATTTTTGCAACAACTCCCCTTTTATAGCCTTAGGGCATTGACCTACTTTGACTATGATGCTACATGAATTATAAAACAACTTTAAAACATAATAAATTTGATAGTCAACTTAAGTCAGCTGCAATATAAACTTACATAATAAATTGATTGAAATATAAGAATTGATTCTACTTTTTAATAAGTTTGTTCCTTGAAAATTTAGACAGCCTTCAAGAAATCAAGCTATTTTGATTGCGTATGTCTCAGTTATTCCACGTTGTTCTTTACAGAAGTGATGTTTCTTTACATTATCCTTGTCATGAAATCAGCCACTTCTTTCTATATTCACTTTTTGAATATCCAGCAAGCTGTCTTCCACAATTCCTCCAATAAAATGGAACTTTAAATCTACATGCTTTGTCCTTTCATGAGAAGCAGGATCATTAGCCAAGAAAGTTGCACTTTGACTATCACAAATCACAAATTTTTGGGTTATTCCAACCCAAGAGTTATGAGGAATCCTTGCAACCGTAACATCTCTCTTCACGTTTTATACAAAGCTACATATTCTGCATTGGTGATAGACAAGGTTCCAAGAGTTGAAACCTTGACAGTTAGTTGATTGTGGCACTGCCCAACACAAACGTATAGTCCATTGTTGATCTTCTATGTGTCTTTACCAACTGCAAGGTTAGAATCCACAAAGCTTTGAACATTCAAATTTACATAATCAAAACACAAACTTGCAATCTATACCTTTTGAATATTTTAAAATTAATATTACAGCCCTCTGATGAATCTAAGCAATCTTAACAATGCGTCCTTATGGTGCTACTAACATAAGTGATATCTTGGTGGGTGCAAATCATGACATGAATAAGTGATTCAACAAGAGAGATAGAAGGAACACCTTTTAACTTTTCAGAATGTTTTTGTCCTTGCACAGTTATTTTTGAATGGCTGAAAATGATAAACTAAGGGAATTTTATCAAAGTTTGAATCTTGCATGCCATAATGCTCCAATAGCTTTTTTATTTAATCAGTTTGGCGTACCCACAGATTTCTCTCATTTTCTATCCATATGCATTTTGATGCTCCCAAACCTTTTTGGATAAAGTGTTTATTCATTTTAGTCCTAAGTCTTTTAATCTCAGCTACATGATGTCCATCAATAAACATATCATCAACATATAGCAAAAGAAAGCAACAATTGCCTGTGAGCTGCCCTGAAAGATATCTACAGTGATCAAAAGTCCGTTCGCTATATTGTTGGCTTGTAATGAATGAATCAGACTTCCTATACCACTACATAGGAGATTGTTTCAGCGTATAGAGTTTTTTCTTTAGTGCACATTGAAAATTTGGGTGTTCGGGATCTGCAAAATCTTTAGGCTGATTTATGTATTTTTCTACAAATTCCCAATGCAAAAAAGATGTTTTCCCATCCTGTTTCAATCCCATGTCCACACAATTCAGGGTTGCGATTCTAGGCAATTGACAATTTGAAATCTTTTATCTGAAAAGGTGATCTGCGATCCGATGCACATTTTTAATCTATGGAGGTAGTTGATGTTTCATAAGTTTTGAATGTTTCTTAAATGAAGTTACCCAAAGATAAAGGATTTGATTTAAATAGCTCAAGCAATATATCAACATCAATCAAGTACTTTGTTCATAAACCATTCAACTGTTATATAGAACATGCAAGAAAAATATGCTTCGCATATTCCACCAGACTTGGGCAACAAAACCTATATAAGTGTGTTGTTTTTGATGATGTCATGGACATCTTCCTGTTTTTATGAAGTAATAGGATCCCATTTGGACTTTAGCAATAGCACCTTTTAATGTAGTAGGATTGCAGAAGAAAGATAAATGTTCATCATTTGCACGTTTGCCTCCTTAATATGTTGAAATAAAATTATTTTTTTTCACCTGGGTACTATCCAAAAGTTTCTTTTGCGCCATCTTGTTTACTATTCTTTTAAAATGCTGTTACATGTCAATTTTTTTTTCTTGGATATTCCACTATGGAAGCTTTGTTATGCCCTGATCAAACCATCCCATTTCTGCGCAGCAATGCTTTATCAGACAAGTTTACATTTTATAATAAAAGAAAATAAATTGACAGTATTTCAACTTCTACTAACATGTCTGTTTCTAAGAGAAAATATCAGACTAAATTCGAGGCTTCACTTTAAATTTGTAAAGTAGAAAGTTTGCTGCACATATTCTAACTTTTGACACTGCTTTGCTAGCAAGCCAGGTCTCCAAGCTGTGCGTCCATATAACAGGATTAGTAATACAGGGGGTATAAAAAAGCTGTTTTTGTAAATACTGTGCCTAGATCTGGTCAGAGCTGCAATTACCGTGTAATATAAAAGGAGCAGGCATGCCACTAACACCTTTTGTGATATGCAAGTGTTCATGTATACCTAATTGAGAATCCTATGCCCAAGTATTTATAAGATGTAACAATATCAATCATCTGAAGCCCCAAATAGAAGTTAACGTCTTGAGGTCTAGAACTAGAAATCATAATTTTTGTCTTTCTGACATTAAAATGTATCTTTAAGTACAAAAATCTGTTAGAATTTATAAGTTGTCTTTCTGATGTGGCAATCAAAACAATACTACCTACAAATAACAAAATACAACGTTATCTGCAAATATGTGATGCCAATGACCTTGTCAGGTTTGTCAACTCAATATAATTGGGCATCCAAGGGTAATGTGGAGAAATAAAAAAATTTCTTTCCTTTTTCTTCTCATACATTTGGTATTCTGTAAGCCATGCTAGGACCAAGTTTGCCTTTTGTTCAAAAACACTGTAAGCTTCTGCAGTGTGTCAAGCTTTGTGTATTCTGAAGGACATTGCTCAATGCCAATGAAATTACCTTTAGAATCAAAATAAGTAGACATAAGCTGGATTTGTTCAGTCTTGTGTATAGGCATATGATCATATACAAAACGCTTTATTGCCTTTGACAAGTCCACAATACTACGCTGGATGTGATACTTTAAAATAAAAGTTCATGTGAATTCAACGGAAGAAAGAAATTGCATTGGCAGCTACTTTTTCAGTTCAAAAGAATACGTGCATCATCAGACCCAGGTTTTACTTCTCCATTTTCATTTATGGTGTTTCATGCAAATGATAACATAAATTTTTTAACGTTAATACATATAATATCCGTTATAGGAATCTTTTTTGTGTGTAAGGTGCATGCTCTCTCCGAAGGAACCATAAAAGCTGGCATTCGTTATTGCACAGCACTAAGCAGGTTATACATCTTCACTAAGATGCTGTTTAAACATCAATTTACCTGCTTTGGTAATTCGATATTACCTCATGTTATAGTTGATAGTGTACACCATAAAGCGATGTTGAACCATTTTGTAAATCATTTGGCAAAATCAAATTCTAATATGCTGATGTTTTGGCTTTTCCAGTCATTCCTTGTAAAGCATTATGCTAGATCCATAAATTTTTGTACACCATTAGCTTGTTCGAATAACAGAATAGCAGTTATAACGTCTGATTCTGTCAGTCGTGTTTTTTTTAATTTGAATTCTGAGGGAGTGCATCACTATCAGATTCCCTAAGAAATTAACTATAACATATTGAGCCTTAAAGTCTTTAGATGTCCTTCTGAAACTGAAACTGAATTTTTACTTACATCCACTGAGACTCTCCTGGGTCTATCAGACAGAGCAGTTTCAGAATTTCTTTTATGAAAATTTTTCAAATCCATAACTTAGTGTTGCTTACTAGAACTGAACTTGTGATTTGACGATTCCATGCCAAGATTCTTACAACAAATGAATACATTATTGAAAAAAATTGTATTTTAACTTACACGAACATTGGTCTTAACTTGTTATTTTTTTACAAGTAAAAGAGATTTATTAATAAAATAAGATTTGAAGTCCAATGAAATTATTCTTGGATTCTCAATGTCAACCAAGATGATAGGCTCAAATTTCTAAAAAGCAAAATAATCATATTAAGGTACCAATCTAATCCTACTCTCACAAAAATTATAAGGCTCAAAAGACTTAGGTACTCAAGCTCTATTTTATGTAGCACATTTTTCTTTCAATTTTTTATTGCTAACCAAAACACTCCAAATTTTATTAATTCTTTGAGTTTTGTGGATTCCAAGTCCAAGCTAATGCAAGATCTTGTAAAGACTTCAGCATCATGAAATGTTGATTTGTGGCTTTCCAAACTCTGTTTCAAATATGAGCAATTGCAATGCAGTACAAAAAGATATGATTAGCACCTTCACTAGCATTCTTACGGAAAGATCTCTTAACCAACATCCATTCTTACTTACTGAACAAAGAGATGAAATGAAATAGTTCTCTTTATTGAAGTTTATGAAAGATTGCATACAAGGATTTATAGACCAGCCTTATTCCGTATTTTAGGAAACAAACTAAAAAAGAAAACCAATCTCCTAGAAATCAGAAATGATAAAAATGGAACCTATAAATCAGGGAAAATAAACTCCACAAAAAACTGCAATTAATCCCACAAAATCAGAAATTTGCTCAGTCCACAAAATCAGGAATTTATTCAGTCTTTCCAACACTCCCTCTCAAGCTAGAGAATAGATATCTATCATTCCCAGCTTGCAAAGTAAGGACTCAAAACCTGATTTTGATAATGCTTCGGTGAGGATATTGGCCTCTTGATCCTTGGTAGGAATGTAAGCTAGGCTGATTGCTCCCAAGTCAATCTCATGCTTGATAAAGCTTCTATCTATTTTAACATGCTTCATTTGATCATGTTGAACTGGGTTGTGGACAATGCTTATTGCTGATTTACTATCATTGCAGAGCTTCATAGGACCTGAGAGTGAAATTTTTAGACCCTTGAGAAGTCTCTCAATCCAAATAAGCTTGTACACTCCTTGAGCAATCACTTGGTACTTTGCTTCAGCACTGCTCCTTGCTACAACTGATTTTTTCTTGCTCCTCTATATCACAAGATTTCCCCATAATTTCACACAGTATCTAGTTGTGGATTTGCTATCTTCCATTGATCCAGCCCAATCTGCATCAACAAAGCCTTCCACCTCTTGAGATTCACTTTTCTTGAACAAGAGTCCCTTGCCAGAAGATTCCTTTAGATATCTTAGTACATGATTGGCTGCCTCTAGATGTTGATTTGTAGGTGAATGCATAAATTGACTGATCACACTAACACTGTAGGCAATATTAGGTCTAGTAAGTGAAAGGTAGATCAGTTTTCCTACTCTCCATTTCGGATTTTGAAGGGCTCTCCGAATATCTTTTGGAATCTCCACACTATTGAGGTTAGTAACAAATGTCTTGTAATGATAAGACAGATTTGAGTAGGTTAGCTACTAAGAGATGGGATGTTGGGTACAAGTTCAAACACCTTTCTTGAGAGCAATAGGAAGACCCAAATCGTCAGATAACACCATACCTTCTTCCATGGTTTCAGGATCCTCCCTTGGTTCAAATAGTTGCACAATGTGGGGAGTCTTTGGTCTCCTTGAATAAACCATAATTGGTTTGGAGATGCTTGATTCTCCCCCTTGATTCAATTCATGATCACACTAATTTGAAGGGATTTGTTCGGCATGAGGACTGTTCGGTTTGGTGGGAGGTGGAGACTTGAATGAAGAATGAGGCTTAGATGGAATAGATATAGGAAGTGAGATAGAGGGATCCCAATGGTCATCTTCACTCATCATCTCTCCTTGAAGAGAACTATTGGGATAAAACATTTGATCTTCCAAAAAAGTTACATCATAAGAGACAAAGAATTTTCTGGAAGGGGGGTGAAAGTATTTGTCTTCGTTTTGAGATGGAGAATAGCCAGTAAAGATACACTTAAAGGATTTGGGATTCAAGTTTACTCTTTTGTGGGTGATAATTATAGACATATGCAATGCAACCAAACACTCTAGGAGAAAGACAGTTAAGAATAAGGACATGAGGATAGGTATCAAGTAGACAATTGAGAGGAGTTCGAAGATTTAGAGTTTTGGATGGCATTCTATTTATAAGATAGGCTGCAGTTAACACTGCTTCTCCCCAAAAAGAGTTTGGAACATGACTAGTGAACATAAGAGCTTAGGCTACCTCTAGTAAATGTCTATTTTTCCTCTCTACCACTCCATTCTATTGAGGGGTGCAGGTACAAGAACTCTAATGAAACACTCCATTATCATTTAGGTATTGTGTCAGGCCATTTGTGAAATACTCTCTACCATTATCAGTTCTCAGAATTTGGATACTGGTTTGGAAGACATTTGAGATATGTTTGTGAAACTGTTTAAAAATGGATTCAGTTTCTGATTTTTCTCTCATGAGATAAACCCAACACACCCTTGTATGATCATCAATAAATGTGATAAACCACTTAGAGCCCGTAAGAGTGGATTGATGAGTGGGATCCCATATGTCACTGTGTATAAGATGAAATGGCTTTGACACTTGATATGTATGAGAAGGATAATTTTTTCTAGTTTGTTTTGCACCAATACAATGGTCACTCTGGAAATCTGAAGGATTTTTATTGATAAATAAAGTTGGATACAAAGATTTGAGATAAACAAAATTAGGGTGACCAAGGTGTTTGTGCCAAAGCATTATTTTTGAACTAGATGAGGTTGAAAGGGAGACGTTTTCATGAGATTGAATTTTTGAAGAAGAACTAGGACCATTGAGAATGTAGAGACCATGTTTCTCCTAAGAACTGCCAATCATCCTCTCTAAAGATAGGTCCTGGAATACACAAAGAAGGGAAACATGTTACTGCACAATTTTGATTTTTTAACAATTTGCTGATAGAGAGGAGGCTATACTTTAACTCCGGAACATAGTAAACAGATCTTAAATTCATCCCAGAAATATCAATTGACCCACAACCTACTACTCTTGACATAGTACCATCAGCTACAATGATCTTAAGATCGTCATGACACTCTTTTAATTCCAAGAATAAACTCTTGTTTCTAGACATGATCTGAAGCACCTGTGTCAACAATCCACTTATCATTTACATGGCAATGTGTAAAACATGAAGTACTTAGATTACCTTTATGTGCAACTGAGGCTGTGGGAGTCTTTGATGATGTGTTAACCTCCTTGAGCAGGTTGGGATTGCTCAATACTGAGGCTATAGATAAACTTTGTTTATCTATCAAAGATTTGGAAAAAGAATTTTTTTTGGCCATTTAACTTGGCTCCAATACCATGAACAAAGAGATGAAATGAAATAGTTCTCTCTATTGAAGTTTATGAAAGATTGCATCCAAGGATTTATAAACCAGCCTCATTCTGTATTTCAGGAAACAAACTAAAAAAGAAAACCAATCTCCTAGAGATCAGAAATAATAAAAATGGAAGCTATAAATCAGGGAAAACAAACTCCACAAAAAACTGCAATTGATCCCACAAAATCAGGAATTTACTCAGTCCAAAAAATCAGGAATTTACTGAGTCTTTCCAACACTTATCAGAGATTGTGGGTATCCAATAAGAAAAGTATCTACCAATAAGACAAGTCTCATTCCCCAGTCAAACAATTTTGTATTCTTAGAATTTTTTAACTTCATGCCAATTTAAAAAAGACATTAAGTTTAGAGATTAGACTTAATTTCTTTCAACAAATATCGTCTTTATCCACTTCACTAAGAAATTTGAATATTGAATCTACTTCTTCGCTTTAACTTTATTCACTTACCCCTCGTTGCTATAGCAGTCTAGAATGTGAGAGGTTTCACTTAAAGACCTGTGCTAACTTGCTTAAACAATTCATTTGTTGCCAGTGCCTGTACAACATTAATTTCCTATCAAATAAATTCTCTATTCCTGTACTCATCGTATCTGTGCATGTTTTTTTTAATAAAATTCTTCAAGAGGAAGCTTTTACAAATTTGATCTATTTTGTTTCTAATTTGTTATTTGCTAGGGTATTTGTGATATGATTCTTTGAATTCTGCTACATGTTAAATAAATTGGCATGTACCTTTGAAGGTTTTTGCTGGTCAGTTAAAATGTCAAATCGTTATTTTTGTTCCAGCCAAATCGATTCGTTGTGTTTGAAAAATATTTTGAAGACACTGATTTCATTGGAGACCTAAGGAGAAAGAATCACTATTTGAGAAGTTTTGTTACAGAACATTGTGGATACAACCAAAGGATGCAGCATGATTTACCAAGTAAGCACCTGAAGCCTTTCTCCTGAAACTTTTTCAAATAATTTATGACTGAAGGTTGTTACGAAATGTTGTTAGGGGAAGATATGTCTCTAAATTCAGCCTCAGCTACTAGCAGCGCAGCAAAGAGGAATCACAACCAATCAGATATCAATCACAGTGAAACATTTGGAAATCAGCATCACATGATTGGTATTAAAAATGAAGATTTTTGTTTGGAAGCTGAAATTTCGAAGAAACTTGATTTAAAAGATGAAAGGGAAAAGAACAGTAAGGCTGGGCAGAGATCTCTAAAGATGTTGAATAGATATTGCGTGTGGCAAAAATATTATCAAAGAAAGCAGATGTCAGGCTTAGGAGTTGCTGATGCTCTCGTATGGTCAAATTAAATTTTTATAAATAAATGTAGGAAAGGAGTTTACCAAAACTAGGGTAGGGTTGTGCATATACACTAGAGCAGTTATTTGTGTCAATAACAAAACTTAGATATGCTTTATTCATCTTTTCCATCCTTCTTTTGAAGGATTGGTATTCATAATCAGACTATATTGGATTTTTACAGGGATCATCATTTGGAGTGATAGTAATGTGCTTGTTTTTCAAGTCAAAGACTTGGGTTCTTTGGTTCAAGGCTGAGTGCAGCCACTCGAAGAGGTTAGGTTTTGTATTATCTACCAAAAGGTTTTGTATTATCTACCAAAAGCCTTAGCAGGATGAGCATTGTGGCTGCAAGGGATGATCCTTTTAAATGAGGAATTTCTCCACTTTCACTTTCATGTACTGAACAGACTTGTATGAAGGTCACTTTGACTTGCTTACTTATCTTTGTCTGTTTTTTATAATTTTTACACCTAAATTTATTCATATCTAGGAAGCAAACTATTCCACCCACCCTAATTTTATTAATGGTCTTGAAACTTATTATATGAACAAGGAGAAAAATATTGACAGGATTGCCCAATAAAAAAGGTGTAACGTTGATTTCCCAATAAAAAACAGAAGGTATAAATTTTATGAAGGGATTAGGGTTTTGTTCATTTACGGATTCTTTTAAAATCTTTTGGGACCTGCTTAGGGATGCACATTGAGCTTCAAAGTAATGATCCTTTCTATGATAATTTTATGCACTCACCTGATTCAGATCTGTGAAGCGTGAAAGCTAATTAAACATTGTAAGCCTTCCACGCAAGAGAATTTTATTAAATGCATGATATATATTGAAATTTGTGACACTAATTCAAATAAGGATTCCATATGAAAATAATTTGTTAATAATTATAGCATTAAAAATGCCCTTTGCCTTGTTTATCCCCAATATAGAACATGCATGAACTTATTACATCATTTACCATTGGACCTATAGAATGTTACCACTCTTAAATGTTGAATGTTGATTAGCTTGCATGTATAAAAAACTGAATTAGTTTCTTTTGTTGAAATTTTTAAAGTCCATCAAACATAGCATTCATATGTAATTTATATTTTTTAATATAAATTTTAATTTGTTTTTTAATTTTCTATTCCATAAATTTGTAGGTAATTTATGGTTTACCTCTAGGCTTGTAATTGTTATGAGGTCCAAATTCCTAGATAGTTTACTTTTTCCTTTTTAATTTGTTTGTTTGTGGGAGGGGGGTCAAGGTGGAAATGTGACTACAAGTTCCATTATGCTAGTTCACTGATCATTTTGCAAAGGTGCATGAAATATATATGTTCTAAAATAAAATGAGACCAATATAAGGTTGTTTAATGAGTCCTTTTTTGTCATATATCTCTATTAAAAGGCAAAGCTAGGATGATGATGACAATGACCTCTATTAAAAGGTAAAGCTTTATTTATTTGCAATTTTAAAATGTAGTTTGGCAATTTTTTGTGTTTGTTTGTTTTAATATCCTTGGGGAAGTTTATTGGGACTATAATGTGACACACTTTTTTGAAAGCTTCCTTATGTGATCTTCCTTAAACATACCCAAACCATTTGAAAGCATCATTTCTTATAATTTATTTGTAATAGATGTCATTTCAAGCCTTCCTAGAATATTTGTATCATGAAATTTTGTCTTATGAGACTTAGTATCGATTTGAGCATTTACAATTTTTCTATATCAATTAGTTTTCATGTCACTTTTTTATAGCCCCACATTTAGCACCTTCTAAAATAGTAAGCTTGATCATTGTCTATAAAATTTTCCTTTCCCTTTCCCTTCTATTGTTTTGAACAAGTAAACTAAAATCATCTTAATAAAATAAGATTTAAAATATAATGAAATTATTCTTGAGATTTTAACAGATCAAATTTCTAAAATACCAATTTGATCTTAGCTTTGAAAATAAAAATTATAATCATGTAAGGCTCAAAAAATTTGACAATTAAGTTCCATTTTGTACAACACACCATCTTTTCAATTTTTTATTATTAGTCATCATACTATTTTTAGATTGAATTTTGTTCTTTCAAAAGTCTTTTGGTTTCTTTGTTACTAGATTTGAAAGATTACAAATATAAGAAAAGCTCTTCAAATTTTATTAACATGTTGAGTTTTACCAATCCAAGTTTTAAGTTGCTACAAGATATTGTAAAGACTTTGGCATACCAAGATGTTGATTTGTCGCTTTCTAAACCTTGTTCCAAATATGGTCAACTACAGGTCAAAAGATATCATTACCATCTTCACAAACATTCTTATAGAAATAATATCTATTAAGCACCATCCATGCTCACTTTAATAAATTATCTATTGTTAAACTTTTCAATTTTCTTGCCAAACAAAAAAGAGATCCCCTTTGTTCCAAAGATTAACTTCTTTATCTACTTGGCCTATGCATAAAGTATCACAAGCCTTTGCCACCTTGTAAGAGTATTTATTTTTTGACAAATAACCTTTACTATCTTGAGATTTCATACAATGATTTCTTATTCATGCATATACTTCTTTAAGTCCTACCCATGTTGTGGAAATATGTGGTCCTTGTTGAATATATGATTTTCTTTTTGTGTTTCAAACATTTAGTTTTCATTACTTTAATCCATGTGGGACCATCATTTGAAGGAATGGTAAGGTGATCATTTCTCAGTAGAAAGACTTGGGTTCAAACTTTACTATAACGACTTAACCCTAAGTCTAAGCTAATTTTTTGAAAAGAATCATTCTAAGTTAGTTATTTGTTGGAAAATATCTTAAAGAGTTAATTGGGCATCTTTTAAGCCCTAGTCTAGTAGTAAAGATCTATTAAATACGTAGTAAAGTTGTTACTACTTGTCTAGTGTCTTATAACGGTTTTAAGTATCCTTGTATCATTCCTACTTTTCATCACAAATGTTAAGTAAGAGAGATATGAGGGCTAAGTATATCTTAAGTATCGATCAAAGGGGAATGCCCACGATGAATGAATTAGGAGATACACAAGTTGGGTTCACAAGGGAGGGGGCATATGATAGACAATTTATCTCTATCTCTTATTCTTATTAGGCCTAGTGAAAATGAATGAACAAAGGGGAAATCATAGGGTGTTGGAACCTAAAATATTTTTCTCAACCTAAAATATTTTTCTAAACAATAGTTACCCTCAAGATATATAGTCAAATTAAAACTTTATAACTCAACATTACCCATTGGAATCAAACCCAAAACTTGAAGCTACCAAAACAGAAGTCTTACCTATAGGCTAACACCTCATTGTTATGAATTATTCAAATAATAGAAAAGTGCAATATTTAATAATGTAATTTTTTTTTTACAGAATGGTGATAATAAAGATATATTTAAAAAATAGAAAAAATATTACAACTGTAATGGTGCATAATCTCTATGAAGGCTTGGTTTACAAAAAAAATCAACATAGAAACAAGTCACTCAATATTGATGAAATACTAATCTAGTGTGTTCTACCATAAGAATCACCAACCTGGCTTGGAATTAAACATAGGAGCTTCATGATTCTATTGGTTGATCAATGGTGGACCACCCCACCAAAAGTTTGTGCTTATTTTTTGGCAATTGTACTTGAACTTCCATAGAGAATTGATGAAAAAATTGATCAATTATGCCTTGTATGCCATCAACGATCTCCTTAGAAATTCAAGAACAAGAAATACTCCCTATCAGGCTTTCTATTCTCTGTAATTAAGTAACTAAGGATTGCCCTTGTGGCAGTTTTGCTAACTGATTCTCTAGTGTAAGATCCTCCAGACAACACATTAACTAAGACATTTTCATTCATAATTCTCTAATGTAATTTTTCAAATAAGAGTCATATTCAAATAATGTAATTTTTGAATTCCAAGTCCACATTCCCATGAATGATGTATTGTATCCAATCCAATAGATGATTTTTTACTACCTTTATTTGGATCTTGCCAAAGAAAATTATGTTATAATTTTTCAAATATTTTTACTAACTCCTTTGGGGTCCAAAGACTTAACATTAAATATAGTAAAATAGATTGAAAGAAGTTTCATATTAATTGTAGTCTTTTGGCCATTATAAGAAGCTTTGTCAAAAGATAGTGCATGTAGTTTCCATTTTGACCAATTGTTTTTATCTAAATCTTCTAATAGCATAAATGCTATAAATTAAAGAAATCTAGATATTATTTGCACAAAACATGTCATTTAGATGAAAATCTTAAATGGGGCCACATCACTGGGGCAATTTTAAATGGGGTTTATTAGAAGTAAAGGTAGAATTTATTACACTTCAGCACTTGAAAGTGCAATGGAGGTCTTCCATAAGTTCAAATTTCTACAAATCTATAAATCACAAATGCACAAATTCATGGCATAACATCTTATGCATTGAATACCCACTTTATGATAATAAATAATATCATAATTTTGTATATGTATACTAAAATAGGTAAATTGTTTTAACTTGTGATTATCCCAAAAACTACTAACTTCACAATTCTTTAGTAATAAATGTATAAGATTGAAATTTATAAATACAAATCACATAGAATTAGCCAATAACTCATTGTTTAGAAAAATATATTGGTTCTTTCATTATTTGATAAATATTTGCAGAAAGAGGTTATAAGTTCAATTCATAATTAACGCATCTTAATATTCTACCAAACTATTATGTTAGGGGTATATATAGTCAAATTGTTTCAGTTTCCAATACCCCCCTCCCACCTTCAATAAAAAAAAAAACAAAAACAAAAACAAAAACAATGATGGTAATTGATAAAACCTTTACCATGCAGGCTACAATACTATAGCTCTTCATACGTCATAGATGCAATGTAGTGGGCTATGGTCATGCCTATAAATACCAATCCATTGTCAAGTTAGAAGAACAATTTTTTGCAGTTTGTTTTCGTGAGTTAGAGTTAGAGTGAATGCCCACAGTGTGGTGAATTATAATTGTACATCATCTTTATTTGAGTAGATTATTCCTAGACACAATTCATGAACAATAATAAAGATTGAGATTGTTTTTCATCATTGCAGTAATTCACTTAGCATAATTATACTTTTCCATGTTGTTTACATTTACTAAGTCATTTACTTTTACTAAGTCTGTTACTTTTCCAATGTCTCTTAGTGAGGTAGAATAAGTATGAGTAGTTTCGTGAGTAAAGTGGAACTGTTTGGTAACCCAGTAGTGACTTTGCTTGATTTGCTTAGTAGTAAAGCTACTTGATAATCCTAGTAACAGTTGCCTCAACCTAGGATGTGTTCAGAAAACCAAGAACATATGCTTATCACCAATAGGAAAGAAAAGTTTTACAATTTTATTGCACTTAGACATAAAAATTTATAATCAATTTTACTGGGTTGGCACTTAGCATATTTCAAGGCGAACAACATCAGTATATCATATAGCTCACTAAAAGTTAAATCATACGATTTGCACCTAACTAACTCTAAGTGGAAAGATAGTAATCATAAACTAAATATTAACTACTAATACACTTATGTTGTCCATATGCGGATTACAATTTGGTCATGTATAAACACTTATGACTTGTATGGTTGAGCATTGAAATACCCAACTACTTATCATTGGTGCCGTTGCTGAGGATGTGTCAATGTTTGCTAGTTAGTTGATTTTATAAAGTTCATTGTATTAAGCATCATAAAGTACATTTTTCATACTTAAAATAATTTCCTAAAATGTACACACTTAAGCATCAAACACTTAACATGACTTCTACAACTAAAGAAAAATCTCTACCTGCTACTGAATTTGATGAAACTCATGACAAAGATTACAATGAAGAAGAATGAAGTGCATTGATGCAAACTAGGATTTCCTATGCTCATATTGATCCTTATTATCTTGATTTTACATTCATTTTTCATTAGGATGATCAACTCAGATGGAAAGATCTACAAGGAAACATTGTCTTGCCACTAGAATGCTTAGCATCATTAATGCTTTAAGCAACACTCATGAGGTCAAACCTTGGCCATGTGCAAGAAGGCTAGCAAGTCATCAAAAACCTGACTAGGCCATATTAGCTAATGAAGGCTTAGGAAAGAAGGGATGCCATCATGAAGGCAAGATACAAACATGACAAAGAAAAGAAAGCACCTCAAAAAGTTATCCTAGAAGAAAAGGGAGATGTTGTATTCCAAACTAAGAAATTTTACCAAACTCATGGATCTCATTACCAAATATCAATCATCTACATTGAAGATCTCATTGAAATAAAATTGCATTCAACTCTTGAAGAAACCCCTATAAGAAATAAGGAAAACTTCAAACTTAGTAGGAATTTAAGGCCTAAGACCTCAAATGAATCCAAAAGAGATAACTCAAGGAGTTATAGAAGGAGAACTAGCTGACACCATTTTCCAACTCCTTCATCTTCTTCCTACATTTCTCCACATATTTTGACAAAAGAGAACAAAGACTAAGGGATCATGATGGAAGAAGAAGGAGAGACCATGAGAGACATGCATATAGAAGAAGATTGAAGATCGAGAACTTAGAAGAGGTGGGGGGTGTGGGGGCGTGGGGGGTCTATGTTGGGCCAAAACAAAATTAAACAACTGCAAAAATCACATCCAAAATTTACGTGGTTCTCCAACTTGGGTACTTCACACTTGGAGGGTAGATATCTTGCACACCTTTAGACTTTGTTTCTCAAAAAGTGGTTTGAAGGGTAGCATACCCTGTACAAGCTCTAAGCTTTGCTCTGGAGTGTTTTGTCACTACAAGACCACTCAACCCTATAAGGTTCCAACAAGCTTAGAATGTGGTTTCAAGGATCCCATAACCTTTACAAATTGAGCTCCACTCTGGAGTGTTTTGACATTGCACAAACACTCAATCCTGCAGGATCCTAACAAGCTCAATGACGATGCCTTCTCACAAGAAGCACATTAACCTCAGTAGGGCTACAAGAGAGAGAAAAAAATCACAAAGAAAGAATGTAAATTAAATTATAGGTCCTTGTACTTTAAAGTAAAACTCAACAAACAATCAAGCAAATGATTTGACAATTGAAGTACACAAGTATAATATACAATGATTGATTTGATAGTGACAAGGCTTGCTCAATTACTTGCATAATGCCTAAGAAATTGAAGTTTTCTTATGACTTTAAAGTTTTCAAAATCACCTCAAAATTCATGCAACAACTATCTAATAGCTCAATTGATTGGGACATCTCTCTGAAATTGACTTCAATTCTAGGGAGATGTCTATACTGAAAACGGGATATCTCTATGAAGAAATCTTTTCTTGAAAGGAAATGTCTCCTATTTTTAGAAAACGTCTTCTCTGAGTGTACTTCACTTTGGTCAAGATGTCTTTCACTTCTAGGAGACATTTTCTTAGCTTTTGAACTTTAATTCCTTAGGCTTCCTCTTATTTATTTAGCTTCCTCTCGATCACTAGAGCATCTTCATTTCACTTGTAGTCTTCGTACTCGTTCATGCTTCCTTAGGTCCTTGTAGTTTCCACTTTGATATCTCTTTGAAGATGTCATTTCTTGAGCTCTCATTCAAGCCCTACAAAATCAACACATTCCACAAAATTCTATGTTCTCTATTTTCCTTAAGGTTTTGACATACCAAAAGGTCAATAATCTCCCCCTTTTTGGTAATGTCCAAAAGTTAAGAAAATGGGTGAATTGATAATAATAACCAATAAAAACATTAAGATGTATAAATTCCAATGGCAACTAAGGTTATAACTAGGATAGTGGCTCTAAAGTTCAAGGAACAATGTAGATATTGTATAAAATCAAAAAGAAACTATGCTAAGCAAAGGAAAAGACCTATCTCCATAAAGATGCATAAATATATAATAAGCACCATTTGTCCATACCACAAACTATTCATACGACTTGTCCACAAATTTTTCATCCAAAAACTATCCATAGAATATGGCTATTGATACATCCTCAACATGTACAAAAATCACATATGTGTAAATCTGCAACAAAAACCACATATGTGTACATCAAGCTATATCCCCCTTTTTGGACATCATCAAAAAGGAGAGAGAGCACCCAAGAACTCTAGCCACTAACCTTGGTTGCATTGTTAGATTCATCATCTAAAGTAGTGAGAGCTTTAGATGGTTTGTACATCTCCTCCTCATCATCATTGTTGGTGCTAGTGCTAGTCACATGCTACAAGTTATCATCATTTAAGAAGGTCGACTAAATAGGAGCTCTACACAGATGTAGCTTCACTTGAAATCAAGATGAAATTGGTGGATCTAGCTAGGTTGGAGCCTACTGAGAAGATGAGAAAGCTTCCTTCCTCTAATATGTGAGAGCATCAGCAGACCTTCATTAGAACAAGGTCCCAAAGATACTCTCCATAGGCTATTGCTCGAAAGATCTAGGAGCATCATCTTGATGAAAGTTGGTGTCAAGCTGCATAGGATCAGGATGCTTTCCCTGGATAGGTGCCAGTGGTGCATCAAGCTTAGAATTAGACTCATTTCCCAAGTCATAGATCTGAGAGGATCTAGCTATTGCATAGTGTGTTAGTGAAGAAGGAATATCCTATTCGCTATCTAAAATGAAAGAAGTGATGATCTCCTTAAACTATTGCCCATTAGAAGGAAGTGGTACTCTAGCAACATCCATTTTCTTACACAAGTAAGAGAGATTCCTATTGATCATCCCCAAAGTACAAACAAACAACCGTAGTAGCTTCTTTAGGAAAGATCTCACCTATCCTTTAGCAAATTTGGACCTTCTCAACTAAGGAGAGGTCCTAGATGGTGATGTTGATCTCTTCTTTTGTGATGGAGATGGCCTGGTGCTTGGTCCCACTTCATCTACATGGGAGATGCTCCTTTTCTCTACATACTTCCCAAGGATCCTCCTGCCTTTGAGCAAAGGCATCTCTAGAATGGGCACACCTCTCTAACAAATTAGCAAGCTAATAAGGTGAGGATGCCCAAAGATCCTCTCTTTGGTGAAATCTTTAACATGTCACAACAAAGAGTATGGCCCAAGTCTAGGGGTTGTTCTATAAGTAGGTAGAAAAGAATAAAAGCTTGGGGTGGCAATAGATAGTTATCGCTTCCACCTTTTACAATGATTTTATATAGAAAAATAAGGGACAAGGTGGAAGCATTTGGAGACATCCTATTCCAATAAAATTTCCCTCTACCAAAAGATTCAGACTCACCAAACAAGAATCAAAAAACTCATCATGTGTGATAGGAATTACACTATTTGTAAAAATATCATTCATTGAATGAATGACAACTCAAAAGACATCTATACTAGAAATCCCAAGAAGTGCATTCACAACTTGGGAAAACACATCAATAACTAAATCCCCAACCATAGATGTAAATGCACCAACATCAGCATTGGTAATAACAATGTTACAATAAAATTATCTGATAAGAAATTTAGGAACCAAGATATCAATGGTAATGAAAGAAGATCAATTCAAAACTTGAAAATAACTCATCAATGTTTGCTGTCTATGTATAGGAAAGGACAAAGAATGCTCAAAATTAATGTTAATGGTTTGAGTTACCTCAAACTGATGCTGGGCATTGGTAGACTTGAACTAAGGAGCATAGGTGCTTGGATTGTTGTGGAGCCTTCCCTAGACCTCTTCTTTGACAATGCCCTTGACATTCCAACCTTCTTGTGGGTCATAGCTACTCAAATCACTATCACCGGTGGTGCCCTAGTCATCTCCTCATGATTGTCTTTGATGAAAATGAATAAAAAAGAAGGATTTAAATTTATATAACTATAGCAAACAAGGGTTTTAAATGAGAAAGAAGACATCTCCTTTGGAAGATAGCTATCTCTTCCATGCCTATTACTAAGGGTAGAGATCTCCTTTTGAAAGTAGATGTCTCTACCACATTAAGGGTAATCTTAGGAAGATGTCTAGTGTTAGGAGTATAGGTCTTCATGTAGACATCTCCTAGAAGACATCTTTATGAAGATGTCTACTCTGGATGAGGCTCAACAAGAAGGGGCTTAGGAATGGTTTCCAAGGATTATAGTCTTAAAAATACACATCATTAGTCAAAAAATTACTTGTACTTATCTTTCTTGATGAAGAGAATGAGGGTGCTTAGCAGGCTTGAGCATGAGATTCCTCTTTCAAGGTTTTTCTTCTCACACAAACTTCTTCAATCTCTAAGACTTGGCTTTCTTTCACAAAATTATTGGAGAGAGTTATCTTATTCTTCTATTCATTCTTTTTAATGCTCTAAACTTTTTGAACTTCCTTGTCCTTTTGAGTAGTCCTTCATTTCTTTTTGCCCTGCAAGATTTCCTTTCTCGGTGTATTTTGGTAAGACCAAGGAGTCTTATGATACGACCAAGTATTCATATGATAAAACTTTAAGTTACACTCCCATTTGATGAGCAGAGAGGTACCCCTATGCTCAACCATACGAATACAAGTGTTTCATGCATGATCTAGTCGAATTCCAAGGACTAAGTGCTTATGCACCTTTGTGGAACTAGAATGGGTTGGTTAACCGTTGTCTTCCCAAACTTACTTGTATGTCACGATTGTATGGTTAAGTAAGCTTGAGGTATATGATTTTTATATCTTTTATGTTTTTATGTCCTATGCTAATAGGGAAGGAGAGAGATAACTAAGTGACTAATTTAATTTAACTACTGATTAACTAGGCTTTAATTAATCCTAACACCAACATCCGTTCTCACTTGCTGTACACATCCTAAACCAGTGCAACACTACTGAGATAACCAAATGCTAATTGTTACTAGGTTACCAAGTGTTACATGCATGCTCAAAGTGATCGTATTGAGTGTATTTACTTAGGAGAGTTGTAGGTTGAGAGAGAGAATTAATTAACTAGGAAAGCATTTATAATAGTAATTTACAATAATTAATCTATTCTAGATGCTGCAAGGTTTATCATAAAGTTTGTCTTTATTGCCATACACAAGGTGTTCTCAAGTACACAATGCTCAAATAATGATCCATTCGCTTTATGACTCCTACTATGGGCACATAGAAATAATTCTAACTCTAAGAGGAAGAAAAGGCAAGAGTTTGGCTAAGGGACTAACTATCTATTGCCAAACCAAGGGTGCATGCCTCTTATTTATAGGCAATGAGGTAGGTCCCAATATCAGATATCCAACATTGCATGGTAGGCTCTGATATTGCGGATGCAATATCACGACTCCAATATCATGGTTCATCATACCCCCACAACTAAATGAAAACTCGTCCTTGAGTTTCTTACAAAATATTGGGAAGTTATGGGATTATTGACTAATTGACAACTGACGGTGGAATGGGATGATAGACTCGATGTGCCCAGTGAACAGATCAATAAGCATATTACAACATTAGTGTTCATGATCATTGTGGTGAACACTCATACATAAATGACATCCAAGACTTTATTTGACAGCTTGAAGAGAAAGAGAGAGAGAGAAAGAAGATGAAGCATGTTGCCACCAATGCTAAGATTACGCCTTCCATTGTTTATCCATAGCCACACCACCAAACTTTCTCCTTTCATAAATGCTCCAGTTCCGGTCCATCCTAAGTGCTTCCTCCAAGCCCAGTCCATTTTTTATATGATCGCCATCTACACACACAACACAGTCACAAATGAGCAAGGATAGATAATCTGAAATGTAGTTGATACCTTGCCTCGATATGAAGCACACTGGCTGAGTTGTGATTATGGTAGAAACTGGTTCAGAGATTTATCACTGGTGACTACCCAACGTGTAGGGGTTAGGTGAATAGTAGAATGAAAAAAATTAAAAAAATTTTGCCAAGGCTCCCATGACTAAGAGCAAACCTTTGGTAGCTATAAGATGGAAAAAATATGAGGATCAAGAAAGATGGGAAAAATAACAATGGAAATGCCAATAAAGTGGATGTCATGGATGGGGATGAAACAAGAAATGATTGATTGTAGAAAATGTTTAAGGAAAAGAAGTTAACAATTGCACCAAAAAGGAATGCCAGTGGATCCTCCCCAAAGCAGGCTCATGCCTTTTATGCCATGACAAACCCACAAACCAAAGAGTCCGTAGGCTCTAGGAATGTCATTTGGAAGCAAGAGTTAAAAACTTACCCACAAGAATTCACCAGAGAAAAATAATGCATCAACCCAGAAACAAACTAATGATAAAACTGACAATGAGGTGGAAAATGGGAAGAAAGATGGAGAGGAGAGAATGGAATGGAATCCCAAGAACAATGTTGTGTAAAGTCCCTTGTGTACTCCATGGTTAATGTGACTGAGTAGAACTCATCCCAAATCCAAACTCAAACAAACCACATCCAATGACCTTGCATCAACACACTTGACAATTCCATCCACTTGAAGCAACAAGAATGCTTCCACAAAGAGTCACCACCATTCCGAGGAGAGTGAGATGGAGAAGTAGGAAGCAAGAAAGGGCCGTAGTTAGAGGGAACCTTTAGGCATGGGTAACATGTCTTTTCAGTTCCATAACCAGTGCTTGTAGCCCATATTGCTTTATTATGTCTAAGGGGTGTGCTTTGAATTCTCACTTTTTTACTTCTTCTTCATTTTTTTTACATGAGGACCACACCATGAAAAGACTTATTTTTATTCACTCAACTTCTTGATATTTGAACAATGATAGAGGTGAAAAACCCAAGAAAAAGCATCCAAGCGCCCAAGAGAATGGCCAGCACAAATGCATCGAATCCCCTTGAAGTCACACCCTTTCATCCTTTGAGTCTTTCCTCGATTTGAAAAATACCCAGCCACCAATTCATTAATAAGATTACTTAGAAAAAGAACTGTACAGTTCCAAGCCAAAGGAGACCATAGAGTTGTATGGATGAGTGGATGACGTGGACTCATTGCTTGTTTTACCAAAAGAACCATACCTTAATATCAGCATCATAATTCAAAAGTAAAAACTAAATATTAGCAATCAATATGATATAATTCAATCCACCATCATGAGCACTTATTGGATGATGAATAAAAGTAAATCAAGAAAACAAAGAAATAGTAAAAATATGAACAATGGTGTAGAACAAAAATAAGAAAAGTTGGAAAAATGTGTAAAACAAAAATTCAAAAAGAATTGAGGGCATAGAATGGTTGGCATAGGTGTCCATCTCCCCCACGATTGAGTTGGAAGGAGGAGATCCGAAATAGTGAGTAGGGTTATCCACTAACAGAGGTAGCATGTGTACTGGCTATCCTAAGCTCATGGAAAGGTTTGGTTTGTTGCACGTTGACCAATAGCTTCTTGTTCCGACTCTCAAGTTTGAATATTATCATGGCCCCTAAAGCAAAATTTGCATAAATAATATAAGGTCCTTCCCACAATGTTTGAAATTTAGTACGTTGTGGCACATGTGTGGGATTTCAGTAGAGAACCTTATCTCCTAGTTAATATTTAACTTTCCTAATTCTTAGGTCATGACATTGTTTATTGAATGCCTTGTGCAATTCGTTAGATGACATGGTAGCTAGTCGGTTTTCATCTAGCAAGTTAAGGGTTACTAATCATTGTTTCTATGCTAGATCAAGGTCAAGGTTGAGATCTCATGCTATGGATAGTGTACGGAGCTCAATTTGAATAAGAAGTGTTGGTAATTTACCATGCACTAACTCATAGGGAGAGTAGCTTATAGGGAGTTTCCATGTGGAATAGTATGCCTAAAGAGCATCGTTCAGTTTAGTGCTCCAGTCTCGTCTAAACTTGCTAATAGTTCTTATCAATATCTTTGTAATCTCCTTGTTGGTGACTTCGACTTGACTGTTTGCTTGGGGGTGGTATGGTGTTGTCAGTTTGTGTTTGACCCCTAAGCATTACATTAATTTCCAAAAATTCATGCCTGTGAAGTGTGTACCATTATCTGAAATAAGTGCACAAGGCACACCAAACTTATTTATGATTTGTTGTTGAACAAATTGTGCAGCTATAGATGATGTACAATCCTTAATAGCAGCTGCTTTGGCCCATTTTGTAAGGTAATCAATGGCAATAAAAATATAAGCTTTTCCATTGGACATTGGTGTAACTGGCCCCATGAAATTAATTCCCCAAATGTCAAAGGATTCTAAAGGTTGAATCCATTATTGTGAGACCTCCATTCTAGCAGTCATTCCCCCATCATGTTGATAGCACTCACAAGATTGGACGAATTGATGGACATCCCGAAATAATGTAGGCTAATAATATCCTACAAGCAAGATCTTGATGGTCGTTCGTCTCCTAGCATAATGACCCCCACAAGGACCCTCATGAGCGTCTTGGAGAACTCACAGTTGATCTATATCGAGAACACACCATCGATCCAAGCCACTGGGACACACTTTGTAAAGTTGCCCATTGATCTCCATAAAGTACTTGGCTCGATGAAGAAACTGTTGTTTCTTCTTAAGGTTTAACTCTTGTGGTATTTGTTGGGTGAGGAGATCGGTAAGAATGCTACTGTACCAGTTTGTCTCCATGGGTGATTGATTATTTACTACACCTGCAAAGAGGAGTTCACTTGGGAAATAATTAGAAATTAGATACTCATCCTCTTTGTTGTCCCATCACAACTGAGATAAATGATTAGCAACTACGTTCTCGGTGCCTTTATGATCGATCATCGTAAGATCAAACTCTTGTAAGATTACAAGCCATCGTATGATGTGAGGGCTTACCATTGGCTTATTCATGAGGAACTAGATTGCACTATGATCTCTATGTATATATACTTTATATCCTAATACATAGTGTCTAAACTTTTCTAGTGTAAACATTACAACCATTAATTCTTTCTCTGTGGTAGTGTAGTTAAGTTGTGCACCAACGATACTTCTACTTGCACAGTGGATGTAATAAGGATTTTTTTAGTCATCTAACTGTGTAAGTATAGCTTCTAAGGAAAAGTTGGATGCATCAGTCATTATGTGGAGCGGCCTGGACTAGTCAGGAGCTTGTAGAATGGGTGTTTCTACCAGCTTCTATTTCAGAGTTTGGAAAGCTAGTTCGCATTCCCTGGTCCATTCAAAAGGTACGTCCTTTTTCGTTAATTCCACCAACGATTTTGCAACCTTTGAAAAGTTCTCAAAAAATCTCCTATAGTATCCAGTGTGTCCAAGGAATGATTGAATATCTTTGAAAGTTTTCGATTGATAGGTAATTCCTTGGATAACTTTGATTTTCTCAGGTCTACCTCTATTCTTGTGTGTGAGATTTTGTGCCCTAGTACTACGCCTTCTTGGACCATCAAATGGCTTTTCTACTAGTTGAGCCTCAAATTGGTTTCTACACATCTTTTTAACACTTGTTCTAACCAGTCCAAGGATTGATTAAAGTTTTCTCCATAAGTGGAGAAGTTGTCCATAAATACCTCCATGCCATTCCCTATTTGCTGCTAGAATATGCCTATAACTAGTCATTGAAATGTTGTAGGGGCATTGCATAAGCCAAAAAACATCTGTTTGTATGCAAATGTTCCCCAAGGACTATGAACGTAGTCTTGGCTTGGTCTTCCAAGGCTATTTGTATTTGGTTATATTCACTATATCCATCTAGAAAACTGTAATAGCGATGCCCTGCGATGGTATCTAAGACTTGGTTAAAAAATGGCAATGGAAAGTGATCTTTGAATGTTTCCATATTTAGTAGCATAAAATCTATGCACACCCTCCATTTGCCTCCCTTTTTGGGCACTATAACTAAGGGGCTAACCCATTCACTATCAGCAATGGGGTAGATGAACCCAACTTTTAGAAGCTGTTCAATTTCTTCCTTAACTACTTGCTTCAACTTTGGGTTCAAGCACCTCTGTGGTTGTCTTCAAGGCTTTATGGAGGGGTTAGTGTAAATCCTATGTTGGCATATCCTAGGATCTATTCCAGTTAATTTGGGATATGAACAAGTGAAGGCTTTTGACCATTTATTTATCACCTTCAGTAGTCTCTCTTCTTGTTGCAAAGCAAGCTTAACATTAATAATTACCGATTTTCCATTTTTAAGAAACGTGTATTCCATATCGATGGACAATGGTTTCAGCTCAAGGGGCTCCTGCTTAAATTTCTTAGGGATTTCCAACTTCCCCCAGTTGATATTTTCGAGGTTAAGGCTTGGAAGTTGGCAATGGACTTGCTCTAATGCATCTATGTTATCGATGTATGTGCAAGTTAAACCCTTAGTTGGTTCCATGCATATGATTGAAATGCTTTCTTGATCAGTTGTTAGCCACTAGGTGCCTTCCTATCATGTGGCTGCTGCATACAAGCATCTTTGTATGTTGATCACTTGTGCACACTCATTACATGCAGGCAGTGTTAAACTTTGCACAAACCATGACCTCTACATGCAATTACACCCTATGTCACTATATGCGATGCATGGAACTTTCTTCTTCTCGATCTTTCCGAAATTATTTTTCTTTGATATTTCCAGGGAAAGATCATGGATTCCTAGGCACATGTCAACTATGCTTAGCCATGCTCTTCCCATTATGATTAGGAAGTCCCCGTTACTGTTGTTTACTTGAATCACTAGGAAGTTAGCTGGATATGACCACCCACAAATAGTGGTGACAATGCCCTCCACTAGTCCCAATGGGACAGTGATGGACTGATTAGCTAACTCTAAATGGATGTTACTCTTTTTTAGCAGAGGTAGGTTCCAAGCCTTGTACATTTCTTGAGAGATTAAATTGATACTAGAACCTGAATCCAAAAGAGCTTTGCATGGCTCATTTCCAGCGATTTGTAAGTATATCAGAGGACTCCCAGGATTAGAGAATTTCTTGGGAAGATGGCCAGCTTTGATCCAATCGTGACTGCATGGGTTAGCATGACCATATGTATTGAGTGTAGTGGTTGGGTTGAAGGAGGTTCCAAAGTTTTGATTGATACTGAGGCATATAAGGAATCAACTGCTTGTGATTGCAAGGGCTTGGTTGGACTCTTGGTTCTAAAGAAAGGCCTTTTCTTCATGTGGTTGTTAGAACCAATAGTATATTGAGAGTTAACAACCCTTGCAGCGTTACATTGCTTCGGCTGGGTAGGGATTTCACCTTGCATAGCTGGAGCAAGTGGTAGTGGAGCTATTGGTGGAAGAGATGCAGCCGGATGAGAAGGATGGTATGTTTGTGGAACATCACCCCTAGGAGGAGTCCTATAATACTCACGAGCTTGGTAGTGAGGTTGAGGAGTAACATGACCAGTAGAGTCATGTGGAGAGACTGACTACTACACATAATATCCATATGGGTCAAGTTGCTGATAAGGTTACTATTTCCTTGGTGGTGGCATTCCCCATGGTTGTGGATATTACCACTATTGATACTACTTGATTGGTTGTGGTGGAGCTCCACTTGGATAATATGTTAACGGTTGGTGGAACTACCTTGGGTTACCTTGAGGATAAGGTAACCTTTAGGGTAGTTGCCTTTTGTTTAATTGTGGCTGAGTGCATACACCCTGGAATCCTGTAGATGTGAGATTATAGGGAAACATCCCTTAGGATGGTCATATTGACATATCTTGCATCCACTATCATTGTCTATTTCCAAATCCACAACCTCTTCAATGATGGCAACTTTGCCCTTACCCTTGCTACATGCATGTTTAGCTTCTCTTTTTTTTCTTTTTTCATGATCACTACCTTGCTCTCTAGACTCCTCTACTATTTTAATAATAGTTTGAAATATATTGTCTAGGGAATCCCACATTTGGTCTACCTTTGCTAATATTTCTAATGTCAACTTTTGTATAGGCAAAGTTTTCCTGTTCACCATCTCTTTGAGTGGTGACTCTTCTTCATCCTCACAAAATCTTACTCCCCTCTTTTGAAGGGAAGGATCTCGGTTATACTCTTCCGCACTTTCTCTCTTCCATAGCTCACTTTGTTCCTTAGCAACTTGCTCCAATAGTCTTTAAATTTGATGGGACCTAAGCTCAAATAGTCTTCCTTAGGCATAAGTCCCAAGGGTTGTTCTTATTTCATGCCTAAGCCCATCTACGAGATGGTGCAGTTGATCCCTTTGCAAATAACTATGGCTAGGACAACGATGTAACAGTGCATAGTATTAGCCCATGGTAGCATCCAAGGGTTCATGTCCTCCTTGTTTCTAGCCTTGGATTTTCTTTCGCAGGTTGGACACTTGGGAGCATGTTTGGTACTTATCATTGAACAATTCTAACATGGTACTCCATCTACAAATGGATTCTGGTTCTAAGAACTAGTACTAGCTTTCTACTTCTTTAATTAGTGTTCACAGGAATAACTTAAGTTTTTGCCATTCGTTCTCTATGTTTTGTAAGGCACATGCATCATGGAATGCTTGTAAGTGATTCTGAGGATCAGCATTGTATCCCCCTTGAAATCGTGGGATGTTGTCCATATCTAATCTCTTGATCCTACTATCTTTTTGGTTCCTTGTTGGAATTCTAACAGCCTCAGTTATGTCTAACATACTTCGAGTAGCAAGTAGGGGTTCATCGTGATCATCTCATCTATGGCGTCTATGACGCCTACGTTGTTTACTACTCTCCCTTCTTCTATGTTGTGATTCTCTAGAGTTCCCTTGTCCCCATTCTTGGCTGTTTCATTTATGACTTCCACTTTTCCTACCTTTATCCCCATGGTCATTTTCTTTATGACTACATCTAGATACTGAAGAAGAGGGTGAAGGAGATGATGAAGGTGAAGAAGAAGGAGAACCATCACCATGATGGTGTCTCCTACCTTCTCTTCGGTGGTCTCGGCCTCGATCATGATTGCAATCAGAATGTCCATCTTTATCATGTGTTCATGTCCCTTTTTCGGACTCTTTGTGCTTGTCGGTATCAGAACTTGAGTTATGAATAGTGGAATAAAGGTTCTGATACACAACCCCTTGGCCAAAGTCAAGGGAAGGAACATCGTTGTGTAGGCGATTGCCTGAGGTAGGTTCACCATCCTCATTTTTGCTTAAGACATGTGGGATATCTTGGGACTACTTACCCTTCAAAGACTTATGATGTCTTTCCTATTGCAAGTTCCTTTGATGTTGTTCCTCTGTGGGATGGTATTTTCTCGAGTCATGGTCTTGCACAACATATTCTGCGTGTAAGTGTTGCATGCCAATTTGTGTGAGAGCATGAAGAAGCATGCTTGGGATTGAACGATCGGGGGGTAACATTATGTTACCTTCTAATTCTCACCAACGCAATTGTTTATCTTGATGGAGGATAAAGGTGAAATTTGGTATATACTCAATGGGATGAATATATACCATTTGAAACTATTGAGGGACTAGCGGATCAATGTCATGTGTATTACACCACCAATTGTTTCTTGTTTCAGACCTAGGTAGTGAAGCACTTTCATATGAAGAAAGAGACATACTTGTCTATTCGGTGTGCAATGTATTACATATTATTATTTTTCTTTAACCAACCCTAAGGGTTCATTCCAATGATGTGAATGATTTCCTAAGTTCTAATCAGCGCACAAACAACTAAGGCCTCGACAATGACACCAATGATGGGCAGCGAGGTGCCCCTATGCTCAACCATACAAATACAAGCATTTCATGCACGATCTGGTCAAATTCCAAGGACTAAGTGCTTATGCACCTTTGTGGAACCAGAATGGGTTGGTTAATCATTGTCTTGCCAAAATTACTTGTATGTCATGATTGTATGGTTAAGTAAGATTGAGGCATATGATTTTTATATCTTTTATGTTTTTATGTCCTATGCTAATAGGGAAGGAGAGAGATAACTAAGTGACTAATTTAATTTAACTACTAATTAACTAGGCTTTAATTAATCCTAACACTAGCATCCATTCTCACTTGCCGTACACATCCTGAACCAGTGCAACACTATTGGGATTACCAAATGCTAATCGTTACTAGGTTACCAAGTGTTACATGCATGCTCAAAGTGATCATACTAAGTGTATTTACTTAGGAGAGTTGTAGGGTGAGAGAGAGCATTAATTAACTAGGAAATAATTTAATAATAGTAATTGACATTAATTAATCTATTCTAGATGCTGCAAGGTTTATCATAAAGTTCAAGGTGTGCTCAGGTACATAATGCTTGAAGAAAGATCTGTTTGCTTTATGACTCCTACTGCGGGCACACAAAAATAATTCTAACTCTGAGAGGGAGAAAAGGTAAGAGTTTGGCTAAGGGACTAACTATCTATTGCCAAACCAAGGGCACCTACCTCTTATTTATAGGCAATGAAGTAGGTTCCAATATCGGGTATCCGACATCACATGGTAGGCTTCGATATTGCAGACCTAATATTGCGCATGTGATATTGTGGTCCTGATATCATGGTTCATCACCATTGCTTATGCCCAAATTTATGATAATAATAACATCTCACCTTTCTATAGTAGTTAAAGTGATCATACCTTGGAGTTGCTCTTGGTTGAGATGTAGTACATGTTGATTCTTCATTCTTTGGAGTAGCCTTTGGTTGAGATGGGGTTGGTGTAGATGATTTGTCTAGTGTACAACATCCTAGTTCACTTTTATCATGTGGAATTCTTCCTTGTCCTAGAACCATTCGAAGGGACTCTTTCCCTTTAACTAGCTTATCATGTACAAGTTTTACATTTGCAAGCTCTACCTTCATATGCTTACAAGACCTAGTTAGCTCTTTGTTCTTAGCCCTAAGGTCTGATATTTCCTTTGTGAGATATAAAATCTTTGAATTTAAGGAAGAAATGTCTTGATCCTTAATTTTTACTTATTTACTCAACCTTTTGGAAAGATTTTAAAAAGATAAAAGTTCATTACATAAAATTTCATACCTTTCTCCTTCATTTTCAAATTCGTCATCCAAGGTGCTAGTATCATCATCTGTGAGGGCCATACAGATGAGGTGTGAATATTTTACATCATTCTCCACCTCTTCTTCACTTTTCTCTCCATCATCCCAACTTGTATAGAATTTGATCTTTGTTTGTTCCATATCACTTTTGTCCCTTCGTTGCAACCTACCATTACTAGGACATTCAAAGGGCACATGACCTCTTCCACTGTAAATCCAACATTTTATTAAAGAAGAATCAAAATTAGAACTTAAAAATTTTTTCCTCTTTCCTTACCTTTGAATTGATTAGGTCTCTATTGATTGGAGCTCTTATTCCTTTTTTCCATAAGCCTTTGTAGCCTTCTTTAGAGAAGTGTTATTTCCTCTTCATTGCTCTCTTGTTAGTTAGTAGGTTCTTTTTCCTTAGAGGTAGATTTTAGGGCAATGGGTTTTTCTTTAATTGCCCCTTCACTTATGAGGTTCATTTCACAAGCAATAAGAGCACTTTTAAGCTCTTCAAATTTTAGAACTAAAAAATCTTGAATTTCCTCCATGGTTGTGACCTTCAGTCTAAATTCTAGTTAGAGAGTTCTAATCATTTTTATTATGACATCTCTTTGAGGAAAATCTTTACTAGTACCTCTAATGGCCACAACTAGGTCATTTTTCCTAGAGAAATAATCTTTTATTGTCTCTCCTTGGCTTTTTTCAAGCTTATCATACTCACTTTGCAAAACTAAAAGTTTAGATTACTTAACTATTGATGTTCCCTCATAAGTAGTCTCTAATTTTTTCCAAATTTCTTTGGTCATTTTTTTATCCAACTACTCTATTAAATTCATATTTATTTAATGCATAATGCAAATAATTTTTTGCTTTAGAATCAAACATGAACTTATCTTCTCCTTCTTGTGTCCATTTGATTTGAGGCTTGATGGCCTTTGTTGCACTATTAATGGATGGTGTGTAGTCTTCAAGGATGGACTCTCATATTTCAAACTCCATAGACTCAAATATTCCTTGCATCATTGCCTTCTAATAAGCAAAGTCAAACCCATTGAATATAGGTAGCTTTGTGTAAGATGTCCCCTCCATAGTTCACTCTTGGAAATTAATGTTGAAAGATATAGTACTAGGCTTTGATATCACTTGAGGATTGAGAACTTAGAATGGGGGATGAATAAGTTCCTCAAAATAAAATTAAATAGCTATAAAAGCCACATCCAAAATTTACATGGTTTCCCAACTTGGGTACTCCACACTAGGAGGGTAGATTTCTTACACACCTTCAGACTTTGTTTCTCAAAAAGTGGTTTGAAGGACACCACATCCTATACAAGCTCTAAGCTCCACTCTAGAGTGTTTTGTTGGTGCAAAACCACTCAACCTCGCAAGCTCGCAACAAGCTTATAATGTCGTTTTAAGGATCCCACAACCTTTAAAATTGAGCTTCGCTTCAGATTGTTTTGACACTACACAAACACTCAATCTCGTAGGATCTTAACAAGCTCAATGATGATGCCTTCTTAAAAGAAGCACATCAATCCTAGTGGGGCTACAAGAGATAGAAAGAAAATTACAAGAAAAGAATGTAACTTAAATTATAGGTACTTGAACTTTGAAGCACAACTCAACACACAATCAAGCAAATGATTTGACAACCAAACTACACAAGCATAATATATAATGATTGATTTGATAATGATAACGCTTGCTCAATTACTTATACAATACCCAAGAAATTAAAGTCTTCTAATAGCCTCAAATTTTTCAAAATCACCTTGAAATTCATGTAACAGTTATCTAATCACTAGTGTAGACGTCTCCTTCAAGATGTGGACATCTCTCTGAAATCGAGTTCATTTCTAGGGAAACTTCTCTATTCAAAGTGGGACATCTCTATGGAGATGTCTTTTCTTGAAAGGAGAAAACTCCTATTTTTGGGAGATGTCTTCTCTAAGTGCACTTCACTTCAGCCAAGGTGTCTTCTGCTTCTAGGAGATGTCTTCTTAGCATTTAAACTTTGATTTCCTAGGCTTCCTCTTGCTGATTAGCTTCCTCTTGATCATTGGAGCATCTTCATTTTGCCTGTAGTATTTGTAGTCATTCATGCTCCCTTGAGTCCTTGTAGTCCCAACTTTGACATCTCTTCGTAGATGTCATTTCTTGAGCTCTCATTCATGTCCTGCAAAATAACACATTCCATAACATTCTATGTTCTCCATTTTCCTTAAGGTTTTGACATACCAAAAGGTCAATAAAGGAATCTTAATAAGAAGGAAGATAACCATGATGAAAGGGGAGAAAGAATTAGATATGAAGTAAGAAAGCATCATGAACATCAGAGGGGTCATCATTACAATAGAGCTTACAAACCCAAAGACTATGAAGAACCTCTATTAGCTACTTGTAACATGATCAACATTAGGAAACCTATGTATATTCCTACTAGACTTGTAAGGAATAGTCACATCAAGTGATTAGATATGAATAATATTCCAAAATTTGAAGGCCGATACAATATAGATCCACAATACCATCCTCAAGCCTTCCATAATGCCTACACACTACAAAACATAGAAGCAAGAATCGAAGTTGTTTCCTAGAACACTTATAAAGGAAGTAGAGAGCTGATATGGATTCTTAGAACTAGAATTGATTCGAAGATGGAGTACCATAATAGAACTCTTTAATGACAAATATCAAACCTATTCTAGAGTGTCCAATTTGAGAAAATAGATCTAAGAATATAAATAAGGGACATATGAATCCTTTGATGTAGCAATGGGTAGGTACTATTCTTTATTGCATAGGTGCCCAGGCCATGAATTTTTTAAAAGGGAACAACTAAGACACATCATCAATGGTCTAATTAACAAGAAAAGAGAGACCCTTGGGATATAAGCCCAAGGCAAACTATTAGAAATGATAGTTCATCGAATCCAAAGACTCATAGAGTAAGTGGAAAAAGAGGAAGGAGAGCTAAGGAAAGAGAATCACTAGAAGAATATGACAAAGATTCAACAATAAGAAAAAGGAATGTAAGAATATGTGAATCACAAGAAAAGAAAATTAGAATATATGATCAAATAGAAGACTCAGCCAATCCAGAAATTTGTTAATGATATTGCAACAAAGGTAGATAAAATGTGGGATTTAGTAGAAGAGAATTTTGCTACACCATTAAAGATAGTAGAAGAAAGGACTAAACAAGCCTTAAATAGAAGTAAGCATAAAAAGAAGAAAAGGGACAATATATGAGAAAACTACAACAACAAAGAAAAAGTTGCTACAATGGAGGAAGTAATGGATTCCAATTTAGAAAATGACAAAGGATGTAAAGTGTGCCAATATGAATATCCTAAAGGATGTTTTCCTATTATGGCCCACTTACAAGAGTTCAGAGCATATGAACTCAATCCAAACTTCATCAAGAAACAAATAATAAGATTATTACCTTATCTTAAAGGTAATTTCAAATAACCCTACTAGCAATCATACTATCCAAATTGAGGCTTATTTTCAATTGTAGAACCAATAGTAGTAGCAATGGAAACAACCACAGGCATGAGGAATGAAACCATCAAGGTAGTAGTATTCATATAGGCAACTAGACCCTTATGGATACTATGTTCAATATCCAATCTCTCTTGGAAATACCTCTATGAATGCTTTCTCTCCCTACTATCCACCAAAGTACCATAGATCCACTACCTCATGCATGGATCTGAATTCTTACACATCCCAACTAGTAGTTGGTTCCTCATTCCAAGCTCCCAACACACTACCACTTGTACTACTATCATTCATGTAAGGAGAACTACCAACATAGCCACAACAAAAGAGTGCTACTAGGAGATTCACTACATAAGAGGACATCATGACTAGTGAACCAAGATCTAAGAAATATTCCTTATTTAAGGAAAATCTAGAAAATGTTCAAAGGATGGAGATCTCATCTAATGTTGTCCCATCCACACCTAATCCTCAAAAAAACACTATGCTTCCAACATTTGAAAAAAAAATAAAATTTAAAAACTATCATGCTCACATAGGTAGTAACACACTAGATCAAAGTAGGAGCACTTTGCAAGAAGAGAACAGATCAAGGAAGTCCCTTAGTCTATCTCCAAATAGAAGGACATAAATTGTGCAAGGAATTATTAGATTTTAGGTTAGAAGTAAACCTTATCTCCCAAGACATGTATAAGACATAGAATCTCTCTTAACTAAAAAAGAGTAACATCTGATTGAAGCTTGTAGATTAGTTAATTATTATTCCACTTGGACAAGTGGAAGATGTGATTACTATAATAAGTGGCTAGTCTGATCCTGTTGATTTTTTGATCATACATGTGGGAAAGAATAAAGGGAAAGTCCCTATAATTATGGAAAGATCATATCTTAATGTTGGTGATTTTTTGGGACTAGACTGCCAACATCTCTAAATAGGGTTTTGGTGCTTGTTGGTCTTTGGCAACACCAAGGCCTAGATACCTTCAAATAAACTCAGTAGTAATGAAATATACTAAACATGAGTCTGTGTTAGCTATTGCAAATGTTAAAATGGTTGGGTTGTGTATGAAATTGTAATTCACTATCACAAAAGAGATTCAACTAACTCTGTCAAATACTGTGAGTTGTTGAAGATTCCTATTTTGTTTAATAACTTAGTCTATATGGTCCCTATAGTACATTACTTATAACAAATAAAATTTTGCAAAAACATTTGAGCACAATTCTGCCAGTCTACTCCTAATATTCCCAAGAGAGAAAGTTCCACAATAAAACTAGAAATAGAGCAAGATTCAATGGACATAGAAGAGAAAGAAAAGAAAGTGGGTTTGTGTGAAATCTCAAAGATTTAAGCAAGATAAAATGACATAGGAAACACTTTGCAATAAAGCTATTTCTAATTCAATAATTATGAATTGTCCAGACCTTTTGACCTCAACGAGCAATTTTATAAAGACAATCTTATTATACTATCAAAAATCACTACATAAATGACAAAGTACGAGTCTCTATTTTGGCCTGTTAATAGTTCTCAAAGATTACATTCAATAGAGCCTTTAAAAAATTTAACAATTTTAGGATTGAAATACCAAGGCAACACACTTTAAAACAATGAAGTTATTTTAGTCATCTCAAAATACCAAAGATTTTCCTTGGTTCTCTATGCTCAAAATAGGAAAATTTACTAAAACATTACTATTAAATTGCTCTTGAAGCTTTTCAACAACATAAGATCTTCTATGTCAAATATTAATAGAAGTTTAATATTATGCAAATAGAGTTATGAAAGCAACCTAGAATAAATTCCAAGATTAAATGCCAAGCATGATACTATCTAAACCATTAGCTAGTGATGAGTGGCGAGGTATCCCTACACTTAACCATACGAATACAAGCGTTTCATGCACAATCTGGTCCAACTCCACAAATGGACTAGTTGTGGTAGCTAGATGGTTCCTCGTGGATCACAGTTCGCTATCTTCCCACTTGGACTAGTATTAGCTTTGTCATGTATGGTTTAGTCCAGAGTGAGATGTATGATGTGTTCCTACACTAATGCTACTCTTGGGTATGATGGTAAATAATATCAACTAAACTAGGAAAGAGAGGGTGAGAGAGAATCTAAACTAGCCTAAGTATGATGAGCATCCATTCCTCAATCATCCGTACACATCTTGGACCTCATGCATGACTACCACTGGGATTACCAAACGCATGGCCTAGGTACGCTACTAGGTTACCAAGTAGTCACACTTGAATGCTCATGATTAAGTCATACTCATTCCGCATTACTAGGAGATAAGGGTAGAGAGATATTAATTAAGAAAGTAGTAAATAACAATGATAATTAAATAAATAAGTAAGCTAAGTGGATGTTGCAATGATGAAGTAATCTCGATCTTTATTGCCGGTCATGTGCGTGTCCAAGTACGTCACACTCAAATAAGGATGTCATACAATTACAATCATCACACTGCGGGCATCCACTAGGAGAAAGGGGTTGAGAGGAAAAACTGATGTACTAAAAACTATTGAAAACTTAAACTTCAAAAACTGACCCTACCAAAATTGCCTACCTCTTATTTATAGATGAGGAGATAGGCTATGATATCGCGTACGCGATATCATGGGTGTGATATCACAGCCAACATCATGACTCATCAGCTAGGTAACTAAAACAAAATGGGAAAGAATGAACTCATAGGATTAAAATAAAGTAGTCGAGTTGATGTCTTTAGCAAGCCATCTTACAAATACTTTTCAATTGTCTTTTTTCAAATTCTCCTCCCTTTTCTTCTACCTTTGAAGGTCCTTTTATAGTTACCTTAGGGTAGTTACAATAATCATGAGGGGTTAAGGGTATTACAACTATTTAGGAGAAAGTTATGATAACTTAAGAAACATAAGCTATGTTTGGCAAGTGTCCTACCTAATAATCTCTTTTTCTAGTTTAAAGAAATTTTTTTTCTATATATTCATTTAGTTGTAAATTATTGTTAAATTTCACATTATACCCTCATGATTATATTAATAATATAGTTTGGCTGATGATAAAGGAAATCCCCTTTTGAAAATAATAAGATTTGGCTTATGTCACCTTCCTAATGAATGTCCCTTGTATTTTAAAATTTTTTTTGTGTATTCCATCTTTTTTCTTCCTTGTGAAGTTGGCTTGCTATAGGTGTTGATTTTTTGTGCATACACTTGGAATATTGTGCTATCCTCATGAGGAGAAACCCTTCCTATGTTTCGTAATCTACTGTGTTGTTGCCATTAGTTGCCCATTCCTTTCACATGCAAACTTCACTACTAACTATTGTCAATTAATATCTCTAGATCTGGCTTAGTTGTTATTTGGGTTACAACTCTAGGAGGCATGTTGCCTAAGAAAACATGACCTAAGGCTTTGGTTCTATAAGAACCCCTATCTTTTAGGCTGCCCAAGCTCCATGAAAGAGGAAGAATGCCAATGGCAGTGTTGGTGTGGTGGCTAGGGCATCGAAAATTGTCATCATTATGATGGATCATGGTGCTTAGAAGGTTTTTAGTTTCACTATAGTCACTGTAATTGTGTCCATCACACTTGCCACCACATGAGTCTTCTCCACCAAAGGCATATATGTTCAAATTTACCACTAGGTGTTGAATGGTGTAGAGACAAGTTGCAATTGCAGAATCCCACACCTATGCCAAGTTCCTTTTATTCTTGCCTACAATGTGCCCATGAGGCAAGGCCTTCACAATGATGCCATTAGGGTTTCTCTTTTGCCTTTTTCTATCTTTTTCTTTGTAGAATATTATTGGAATTTTCCCAATGTGTAGCAGGGCTACCCAGTTTTTGATAAAATTTTATTTGTGAAACAATCTAACTATTAATTCAATTCATTCAATTTTGATGAAACTACTTATGAGCATTTCTAAAAATTTTTCTCTGCTCTTTCTAGGGATTTTATTGTTAAAACATATTCCATTAATCTTTGCCTCAATAATATATATTACTTTGACCATTAGTAGGAATAATACTTTCAGTGATTAAATTTGGAACAAAATTATGATGTGTTGGCTTGATTATGAAATTAATAAACATAAATAATAGATCAGTATGTACCCTTATTTATTTCAAAACTTTTAGTTAGCACGTAAAGATGCAAATGCTATAGGCCATTAAATCACCGTCAACCTGTGAAATGGTACACCAGCAAATTCTCATAGGTTTTACCATATACATTATTTTATTTGATCAAGAGGAAGTATCCTTAGATTTGTTCTATTTAACCAATATCAACCATTACTTCTTTACTGCCCTCTTTTTTTCACTGATTTTGCCAAAATCAAATCATAATGTTTACGATGCAAGCACTTTGCACTTACATTTATCTTCATAATATGTCACAAATATAATCACAAATAATGTTTCATTTCTTTTGTGCATATTGCTATACCTCTTATGGAACTTGATCTATATATATTTTCTTAATTAATGCTCCATAAAATGGCATAAAGGTAACAACATTTATTTCCTTCCTTTCTTAAAATTCTTAAGAAGTTAAGATGTTTAGGTAATCGATAAATGCACATCAACTAAATCATCACCCAAACAAGACTTTATTGAACATTTTCACAAAAATACAAATCTTTTTTGAGGAAAACTTTCACCAAACTTAAGGTTTGATGAAATAAAAGCCTCATGTCTAATAAAACTTAGGAAACTATACAAATTCAATATCATACAAACTATTCTATGGGTGGAAAAAGAATACTTAGAGTAGCTTTTTAGGGATTCTCATATCATTAACCATTTCATTTGTAATCTTAGTTGTAATGAATGATCTTCTTTCCTCTTCTTGCCTAGTTAAAGCCTCAACTTGATCTTCACTTTTGTTTTGAACAACTATCTTTGTTTCCTTTGCATCCAACTCCTTAACTGCTGGTTTTTGAGGTTCTTCCCAACTAGTTGCTTTGGTGTCTTGAGATATAAAAGCCTCCCCCTAAGAATCATATTTACTAGAATCTCCTTGATATTTAGCTTAGGTGGTGCATTCATGGAAGGTACTCCAAACATTGGAATGTATAGAAAGTCCACTAATGAGAAATCTGAAGTCATCTGAAAGCCAAAGTAAGAAAGGGCTTTCACTAGATGCTTCATGGGTAGTTGCCTTACAATAGGCTTTTAAGACATGCTTTGGAAAACACCTTGTAACATATGGAATAAAAGGTCTTCTCATTGCCCTATATCTAAGAACCATCTTTCTACCTTACACTTTAGCACTTAACTTGCTTTTTCACCTTAAGCCTTGAATTGACAAATGATGCTTTTCGAAGTAATACACATCTCCTTATATAGTGTAAGGTAAAATTGAAATTCCCACCAATTTCACTAACCAACTTTGCCACTTAGCCAGAACTTATTTAATTTCCATCAATTATACAGTTAGCCAATTTAAATTCCACTATTTGGCTATTGAAATTAAATCATCACTATGTAGTTATCTAACCATAACTCTCACTTACAAGTAATGATTACTTGAAATAATATAAATCTAATTTTTTAAACTAACACTTTGAATTAAATATTTTTTAAAACTAATGCTCTAATGTATACATGTTTTATAATATTATATAGACTTAAGCATACATTTAAGATCTATATGTTATGGTTATATATTATATATTATTTATGTTACTATTAATCATAAAGAAAAGTTTATTACTTATTACTATGTATACTTAATATTATTATAGTTACATACACACATATATATCACTATATACATATATTTAATAATTCATATATATTTAAGTTGTGGGTAATTGTCCAAAATAATGTTTTATATGCAAAACATTATACGGAAATTGTAACTCTATCTCATCTAGCATTGATAATCTATAAGTATCTTCTGATAATTACTTCTTGATTTGAAATGGACTACTCCATATTGTTGAAAACTTATTTGGCTTCTTCATATTCTATAAAAATACAAGATCACCAACATTAAAATTTCTCCTCAAAGCCTTTCTATCAAACCACCTTTTGACTTGAGAAGAAATCTTTATTAAATTATCTTTAGCTCTATCCATTTTAGCTTCTTTTTTTTTATGAGCAAAGTCATGAAACTTCTATCTTTATCAATTTTCTCACTATAATTTTGCAAAAAACTTGAGGTTAAACTTATAATCTTGTTTGTAATTCTAGCTAGCAAACCATAGACCAGGTTATAAGCTCATGTTCTAATAGCCTTCTTAAATCTCATACGATCAGTTGATAATGCAAATTGCAAATAATTAATCCAATTTCCTAGATTTCCATCCATTGATTTCTTAATGTAGGAAATAAGATTTTTATTTGTAGATTTAGCCAAACCATTTCATTAAGGATAGTAATTTGAAGAAGAAAATAGGAAGATGGATTTTTCTAATGACCATGTTATAAATTCTTCAAACTAAAAAGTTGGCCCATTATTAGATACCAGCACTTTAGGTAGGCCAAAACAACTTAGAATTTGCTCTTCCAAGAACTTAATTGCATCTAATGTTGAATGTTTCCTTAGAGCCTTTCCTTTAGACCATTTGGTAAAGTAATCAGTTGCTATGAGAATAAACTTATGGCTTTCTCTCGAAGGAGTAATTGTACCGATAAAATCTAAACCCCATTCCTAAAATGATCTATTTACAATTGACAATTTTAAAGAAGCTCTAGCCTTTTTGATTATGATCCATGAATTTAATATTTATAACATCTTTGAATTGTCAAACTAATATCTTGATACATACTAGGCCAATAAAAACCATAGCAGAGTATATGTTGCATAGTAGACTTAGGAGATTCATAGAACAAATTAAAGTGATCATGAAATTGTTGTAAGACCAATTTGATCATTGTGAACACATTCTAACAAAACCTCGCTAAAATCCTTTCTATATAAGATTCCATATTTAACTACAAATTTATTTACTTTTTTGAAGAAAGCTCTTTTTTGACTTGCGGTTAATCATTTTGAAACTTTTTGTGTGTCCAGGAATTCTAGAATCTCATCATACCAATTTCCCTCATGAGTTTTAAGCACACCATCTTCTCTAGCCATTAACTTGGCTAATACCATTTCTTTAATGGTTTTGCATATTTTCAATGAAAACTTGAAGTTTTATGAGCCAATTTCCTCTGTCAATCCAATTTCATTTTGGGCTGAAAATTATTTAATCGTGGGCTCTATTAACATAATATGAACTAAGGAAATTTCCAAGTAATATTTGAAATGCTGGAGTACCTTAATAACTATGAATGCCCATAATTCTCAGTCTAAATAATATAGCTTTGAACCTTTCAATTAATCCCCATAAAATCCAATCAATTCATCTTGACCTTTATCTTTTCAAGTTAAAATGGTAGCAATTGAAGCATTTGAAGAAAAATCATATAATCAAAAGTCTTCTTCCAATTTCAGCTTTACCAAGTATGGAGCTTCTTGAATGGCCTTTTTAATTTTTGCTAAGGCTCTCTCTAATTCTGGTGTTTTCTCTACTAAGACATTTTTCTTTAACATATGCATCAGAGGTTTAGTAATTTCAGTGAATCCAAGGATAAATTTCTTAATGAAATTTATCTTTCCAAAGAAAGATTTAAGAGACTTCTTACTTGTAGGATGCTCGATATTCTGTACTACTCGAATTCAGGAGTTATCTATAGCAATTCCTTCTTGACAAATTACATGATCTAGTAAATTTCTAGATTTAACCCCAAAGATACATTTCTTAGGATTTAATGAAATACCATACTTATGACATCTATCAAAAACTTGTTGAAGATGACTAATATGATCTTCCTTCTTTTTTTAAAAGATGGTGATATCATCTAAACAAACAACAACAAATTCCCCTATCAAAACTTTAAAGGCTAAATCCATTATTCATTGAAAAGTAGCTTCCGCATTTAATAATCCAAATGGCATTCTTTGGTAAGTGAAAGTTCCCCATTTGGTGATAAATGTTGTTTTATATCTATTACCCTTATCTACCATGATCTGATTATATCCTGAAAAACCATCTAGGAAAGAATATACTTAACAACCTAATACTTTGATCAACATTTCATCAATTCTAGGAAGTGGGTATTTATCTTTTTCATAATTCAAATTTCTAAAATCCATATAAAATCTAATATCACCATTCTTTTTCCTTACTGGAACAATTTTAGAAAGCCATGTTGAATATCAGACCGGATATATGATTCGGGCTTGTAATAATTTCTTGATTGTAGCTTCCATGGCTAGTTCAAATGTTGGTTTGAATTTCCTTTGTTTCTACTTAACTGTCTTACAACCATCTATTAAAGGAATTTTATGTGTCATCACATCTTGTCTAAAATTTTTAAGATCATCGTAACACCAACCAAAATTTTTAAAACTTTTTGTAGAAGTAATGATAATTTTTCTTGAAAACTGAATCCTTTTCCTTTCTGACATTTAACATCCTTGGTATTTTAGTAGATTTGAGATTCACTACTTCAAAAGCTTAATCATCTGGATTCTGTATATCTTTTCCAGTAAGCAAATTTTTGTGAAACTCATGTTCATAATCAATCATCTTCTTGGGAGTAGAATTTTCGTTAAACCTTGACTTTGTTTCAAGCATAATTTGACCTTTTAATTCTTGTTTATTTATTAAGAATCTAAGTAATTGTTCATCATCTTCAAATTCTTGTAAATCCTTTATGTTATTTGGTACAAATGGTTGATGTTAATTCTCAATCATTACACCTTCATAACTTTCTATTCTTCTCACATTTAATGATGATGTTACTTTTGCTAAATCACCTGCTATATAATTATCCTCTCTACCTATATGTTTTATTTGGTAGTGATGAAACTAATCCAACATTTTGCAAACAAGCTATTTATATGGTCACAAGAATGAACTTATTACTACACAATTACCTTTAATTTGTTCACAAACTAATCTTGAGTCTCCTTTTATGATGATTACCTTAATTTCATTTTCCAATTTAGGTTCAATTCCAATAGTCAAAGTTTCATATTCAACCATGTTATTAGTATAAGGGAAAGATAGATGAATTTCCTTGAGTATTTTTGGGGAATCATCCTTTACTAAAACTCTCCTAGCTCTTGCACCCTTGGAGATACAAGAACCATCAAAGTATAGTTTTCATTTACTCTTATCTTGATATTTCTCTTTTCTCAAATTATCAACTTCTTGAAGTGTGCTAATTTTGGTTTCAATAGTTCTTATTTCAATAACTTTGTTTTTTCCATTTGAACTAATGTTTTCACTCATCAAAGGCTTACTATATATGTATATTTGATTCATCTCTCCTTTGCAAGGCAGCCACATATGAGAATAATCTATTGATATGTGACTAGAGAAATTTTTACTTCAACTTCTACTCAAAAAAAGACTATGTGGATCTAGTATGTTTGCCACTTGAATAGTTACTCTACTTTTGATATGGGGTTCAGAAGAAATTTCTAGTAAAACATTGGGTAACTAACCCACAATCTTCACTCCACTTTTATCCACTTAGATAATCTATTTATTGGACTTTTCAGGAGTCAAACCAAGGCTTTTGCATATTGACAATGGCATGATAGTAGAGGTAGCTCTAGAATCAACTAAACAATTATGCAGATACTTATCCTTTAACTTCATTGTCAAAAGAAAAGGAAAAGCTTCTTTATTAGGAGTACAATCATAGCTAGTTTTTATTGGCTTATCAATATTAGACATGTAGCTTAACTCTGAATCTCCAGCTCTCTTTTTACCCTTAATGAACTCTAAAGCTTTCTTTGCTAATCTCTAATCTGTAACAATTAATATATGCTAATATTTGCCTTGACATGTGATGAGCAGCTAGGTATCCCTACACCCAACCATATGAATCACGAGCGTTCACGTGTGACTCGGTCGAAATCCGCAGACTATAAGCACTTAACATACATCAGACTTCTAACCCGTGAAACCTTGGGTTGGAACGGTCGTTGTCATCCTAATCTCACTTGTGAAGTTCTATTACGTTGGTTAAGTGAGACTAAGGCTAATGATTTTTATATATTTTTAATTATCTTTTTCGGCGATTAATTGAAGTATGAAAGGTAAGGAATAAACTATAATCTAATCTCTAATTATCCTAGTTTGTATTCTAACTACTCCTAGCATAAGTATCCGGTCCCATCTTCCGAGCATGTTCTGAGCATTTCCTAACACTATTGGGTTACCAGACGTTAAGCGTCACTGGGCTTACCAAGTGTTTGGGTTACGTTTGAGATGGTCATACTTATGTATTTAATGAACTATGAATGAACCATAACGATTGAAATTATAATAATAAAAACATTAATNCGGGCACTTGGAAAATATTCTATCTCTTGCAAGAGCAAACTGCAAGAGCTTCGCTATCACTACTCAAAAGATGCCTAAATGAGGTGGAAGGCCCTCATATTTATAGATCTAGGAAAGGGGGCTACATAAAAGGGGCCATGTCGATGTAGGGTGGCTACGTCGATGGGCCCGTGTCAACGCAGCCGTGTATATGAGACCTAGTCGACGCATTGACTTTTGAAACTTCATCATACCCCCACGACTGAGCAAAAAATTGTCCTCGAGTTACTTTAAAATTTGGAAGGTATGGATTCTTATTTACAAAACACATGACTTAAACACATAAATGACACACACATGACACAACATGAAATTACCAAGTGCCCGAGTAACAAAGGAGGACAAATTACAAAAATGGCGGTGTTCAAAAATAAAATTGAACACCTCGCTAGTCCTGGAGCCTCTACAGTGTAAGAAGATGTACAAAATTTCTAGAGGAGATCACACTGTCCCTGGGGGCGGTGGTTCTGACAGACCTTCTCCAGCCTCTGGCCCATGCATTGGTGGCAGCACGGATGTTAGTAACCCCACGGTAGCTGCAACTTCTGGAGACAACTGGAAAGCCTCCAAGAGAGCCCTTATTTTCTCTTCTTTGCTTCTAGGGTTGTTCATGGTCCAGGAAGCTTCTCCAATGTGTGCTAGAATGAGTTCTTTTAAATTGACAAACTAGGCTGCAAATTATTTGCATTCAATATCAAACGCTTGGATTAATGATTACAGTTGCTGGTAGTCACTCATTCTTCAAACCAAGCCCTCCGCAATGATACGTTGGCCTTCAAAGCTTGTACAGAGGACCTCGAGTTCCACGTTTACTATTGCCAGCTTCTATTTTGTTTGCTTATGCACCTGAAACTCACCCTCGTATAGAGAATATGAGGTGGCCACTTGTTTCTCTAATTCTGACTATGGTCTCCTAGCTGTGAGCATAGCCAGGTTTGCATACCGAAGGTTGGCTAACTCCATGTATTCTGTCATTTCTTTGATTTGCAGCTCCTTTAGGTAGATTTCTGCTTTATTGTACGCGTTCAATCCATCGAAGATGGATGGCCATACATTTCCTCCTTCTTGGAGCTGCTGGAGCACTTGGTTCATTTGGGCCTTGGCGACTTAAATGTGCTTGTCATTTACCTCTTTTTGGAATCCCACCTAGTCCCTATAATGATTTTTGACTCTTTCAAACTTTAGGGCCTCGTTCCTCCAATCGGCAACTTTGATTGTAGACTTTTGTTGCAATGACCAAACCTCCTCCATTGATAGATTCTGATTCTCAGTAGCCAACCTTCTCATATCTACGTTCACCCTAGCTAGCTCCTCCTGCTGTTGGTGGATAAAATATTTCATGTGCACGTTCTTTACACCAACATTGCATAGGCAATGAACTTCTGTGGTCAGCTGCATGTTCTCCTGGCAAACCTCTACCAAGTCCTTCTCTAAATGATACGCTTGGGCATCTGATATGGACTTGTCTAGGATCACCATCTCCCTTTCATCCTCAACAACCTGAAGTTTAAGTTGAAGTTGTTGAAAAGCTTCATCTCTGGTGATTTCATGGTCAAGGATGGCTGGATCGGCAAGCTGGGCTCTTAATTGGGAAACCACCATTGCCAAGCATTGACAAGTAGCTTGAGCGACTTCTAGTTGCCCCTCCAGAATAAGGCTCTTGCCCCTTGCCATTAGCAGCTCCGACTAGGCTGTAGTGATGTTGTTTGGAAGATCGAAGACATTCAGAAGTAGTTGCCTGGTTCCTACCAGTCAGTCCAACATTTCTTCATGTTGGGCTGCATCCATCCTACTATGTGAAGTTCTAGCAGACACCTGTACATCTTGTAGTCCATGGATGTTTGGTACAGGTGCTGCCGGTGCATTGAGAGCGGTAGCAATGGTATCAGCAACCACTTCGGCTGCAACTTCTTGTCCCTGGTGCTGCATCACTAAGACTGTCACCCCCTCACCATCCTCCAAGCATACCGAGAAGGTAGTAGCATTCCCTGAGATTTCAGGAAATAACTGTTGGGTTGCAGTTGATACATCTCAGATGCTTGGATCAGTTCTAGTTGGAATGGGTGCTCGGGTGGTAGAAAATATTGGCCCTTCCCTTTCAAGCAAGCTGACTGATTGTGCCACTTGCTCTAGGTGACTCATGGCAGGGCGATAGACCGAAGGATCGTCTCCTCCACCAGTTCTTCCAGATTGCTCTCATTGATTCGAGAGCATTTCCTGGATCTCACGAATATATGTTGCTATTTTTTGCAAGCCCGGTTGTGTTGTTTGCATAGGTGGTGGAGGTGGTTGCTACTCTTCCTCTGTCTACATGGCAGTAGGGATTTTATCTTTCATCATTTTCCGCCACGAGGTAATTGGGGCACGCCGGATGATATCATTAGAATACCATGCTATCCCTTCCTGTTTGCATAACTTTTGGATTAGGCAGGGAAAGGGGAGAGCTCATCTTCCACGTTTGTTCTCTATGAACCTTTTTTCAATCTCCAAAAATAATAATTGTGGAAGACTCATGGGAAATTTTCCACTCAAGGCAACACATGCACAAGCGGAGAAGGTAGTGATTTTTCTTGGTCTTACCATTGGATTCAGATGGTAAGACGCTATCTTTGAATAGACTCTCTCTACCGTGGTCAAGGAGCTAAATTCCTTGTGCTCTACCCCATAGCACCGTTTGATCTATTGCACCTTTACCTTTGGATCGGCTTGTTTAGGAATTTCTACCACGTCTGCCCCAGTTTCAGGCAACCCCAGAGCTTGCGCTCTTGCTTCTGAAGAGTAAGAGACATATATGTCCTTGATTCTTACTCTTGGCCCTAGCTGCCAATTCGTCCAAAAGAGATATGTTTCTCCTAAGTACCACTCACCACTAGTTGTGATGATTGGCCACATCGGAGAGTGCTGCAATTGAAATCTCACATCTTCTGGAGCATGCTCGAGGAATGGTCCAAAATTCAACTCTTGGAAGACCATCTGTTGCACCTCGCATGGCATGATAGCATCAAGGTAGGCTTGGGTCAGTGTGACCTCAAGCCATGGTTCTATCCCAGGCATCTCATCCCCTAGTGATTGCACGCTAGGAATCTCCTCTTTGGGAATCTGGTTGATAGATTCCACGTCAGGTCATTCGCAGAAGGGCCCAATTGCATGGGAACCCTCTGCATACTCTAGTGGTTGCATTCCACATCCCCTTCTTGTACGTGGGTGCTTGTCCCTTGGTTGCGACGGTCCTTCATCCCTTGGGTGCCTAGGTTTGGGTGCCATCTGAAAATAAACATAATCATCCATTAGACCAAGTTATAGCCTAAAATGATCTGTATATACCTTTTTAGTTTGACCAAGTTATGTTAATGGCACAGGCACACCGTTAAGTCTCCTGGAGTGTTAAGTTAGGGGTTAGGGCCAAAGGTTTTGTAATTAACAACTAATTAATTAATTAATTAATTACACAAGGGCACCACCCCCCATGACTAAGTGCATACCTCCGGATGCGGAAAAGAGCAAGGACAGGTTGATGTGGACATGTGATGGAATGTAGGTGTGTTGGGAAGGGCTAGGTAGAAAAAATGGCAAAAATTCCCCTCAATTTGGACTCCAAATGATGAAAAATACAAGGTGTGGTGGGGTATATATAGGGGTTGGGTGCTACATCGACAGGGCCGTGTATACACAGTGGCTACATATACGGGGCCCTGTATACGTAGCATTGTTCACTCGAAGACCAACGTTGACCAACCCAGAAAAACACTCGAAACAAAAAATTTGAAGAACCAAATTGAGGTGTTTGAAGCACAGAAAAGGCCCGATCATGGCTAAAGATAAGAGGAAGGGATTGGAGCATGATAAAGAGACAAAATTGGATAATGGGAATGAAAAAGAACTTAAGCGAGGATGAAATCGAATGATGGGACATGAAAAACAATCAACCTAGAAATCCAACGGGTTGGAGATTGAATAGGAAAAACTAGGAATATGTAGGTGGGTCCTCCCCAAAGCAAGCAACAGCTGTATAGCCCCTACATACCCTCAACACCAGGGTCCATGGACCCAGGTGGTGATAAGTGGTGTTGACTAGTAAAGACCCCAAACCAAAAGAAACCCGCCAAGGCATGAGAGACCAACAGAAAACACGATGAACCCACAAAACATAAAAAGGGTAGTGAGGTGAGAACGAAGAGAAGTGGGAAGAGCGGATAAGAGAGAATGGAAAATCCGAGTGTCGATCACATGAAACCCCATATGCAAGCATGGTTAAGTGACCCGGTAGAACCTTTCCTGGGATCAGACCCAAAACCATCTGCAAATAGTGACCTTGCAACGATAGACAAAGTCCCAATCATCCCCAAGGAAACAAGAATGACCCCACAAAAAACCACCACTCCAGGGAATGTGAGAAGAGGGAAGTGAAATGGGACAAAGTTAGAGGGGACCAAGGAAGTTCCATAACGAGTACATGTAGCCTGTGAGAGGTGGTCTAAGGGGTGTGCTTTGAATTCCCACCATGATTCATTTTTTTTCTTTTGTGCGGGGGAACCACACCATGTGAAGACCCATGCGTGTTTGCATGCATTTGACCAAGGGATGTGCTTTGAATCCTCATTTTATTTGTTTATTTTGTTTTTGCATCTTTTTTCTTTTTACTTTGTTTTTTTTCTAGGGAGGACCACACCATGCAAGGTTGAACTACCCAAAACTTCTGGAGAGAGAGACTTGGAGTGGTAGGAAATCCATAAAGATACACTAGCAACCCAAGGAATAGAATGGAACAACGAATAACGCATTCCCTTTGAAGTCACACCCGATTCAAACCAGTGGATCTTCCCTCAGTTGGGGAACTACACAAGTCACACATTCATTAAAATGTTTGTTAAGTGAAGGGGTGCATGTTTGCGACACAAGAAAAACCATGGAATGGTGAATGGGTGAATGACGTGGATTCACTGCCGAGTTTATGAGGTGGAAATGACGTAAAATCCAAGGACAACCATGCAATGGCGAAAACCAGATAACTAGGAAGACTATTACAGTACCCATCGTAACGAAAATCGACCACGCCAAACCATATGACAATGAAAAAAAGTAAACAAAAAGGACACGAAAAATGAAAAACAAAAAATTGGAAAACAAAGAAGTGTAAAACAAAAAATTGGAAAACAAAAAAGTATAAAACAGAACTAGAAAACAAAAAACATAAAATGGAAGAAAAAAAGTGTAAAACAAAAAATGATAAAATGGTGAGGGGTGCAATGAAATGGATTAGTAGGGATGATGGTCTTCCCCATGACTAGGTGAAAAGGAGGAGACACAAAAGATGGAGCGTGGATGACTGGCTGATGATGAGGTTGTGACATTGGTTGTATGGATCTCACGGAAAGGTTTGAGTTATTGGTGGTTGACCAACTATGTTTTGGTGGGATCCCCAGGTTTGTGAATTAGCAAGGCCCCGGATGGGAAGGTTTCAGAGACAATATAAGGTCCCTCCCATAGCGTCTGAAACTTTGTCGGTTGGGATACATGTGAGGGATTCAAATACAATACTTTATTTCCACATCAAAATGTGACCTTCCGAATCCTAAGATCATGTCTTTTCTTGTTATAGGCCTTGTGGGTTTCGTTGGGAAATAAGGCTACTAATTGATTCTCATCCAGCACACTTAAGTTGATTAATCATTCTCATTGTGCTAGTGGTAGGTCAAGGTCAAGGTTAGAGGTGGTGGATAGTGTCCAGAGTTCTGCTTGAATTGGAAGTGTTGGCAACTTACCGTACACTAACTCATAGGGAGAGTACCCAACAGGAAGTTTTCAGGTGGAGCGGTAAGCCCATAGGGCATCATTAAGCTTAGTACTCTAGTCCCTCCTGTATTTGCTAATTGTTCATGTAAGGATCTTGGTAATTTTCCTATTTGTGACCTCGGCCTGCTCGTTGGCTTAGGGGTGATAAGGTGTAGTGAATTTGTGTGTTACCCCTAAGTGTTGCATGAGTTTTCAAAAAGTAACCCCCGTGAAGTGTGTCCCATTGTCAGAAATGAGTGCACGAGGCACTCAAAACCTGGTAATGATTTTTTGTTGAACAAATCGTGCGACGTTGTTGGAAGAGCAGTCAATGACGGCTGCCGCTTCTGCCCACTTTGTATAGTAGTCCACTACCACGATGATATATGCCTTTCCATTTGATAAGGGAGTGATGGGCCCCATGAAGTCGATACCCCAGATGTCGAAGGGCTCCAGTGGTTAAATTCACTGTTGAGATCCCTCCAATCGGGCTGACATCCCACCATCTCGTTGGCATCATTCACAGGAGCGGGTGAACCATTATGCGTCCTTGAAGAGTGTAGGCCAATAATACCCTGCAAGTAGGATTTTATTGATTGTTCTGCATCTAGCATAGTGGCCCCCACAAGGGCCCTTATGAGCATCTTGGAGGACATGCAGTGTATCAGCATCAGGGACACACCATCGGACCAAGCCGTCTACGCACACCTTGTAGAGGTGGCCGTTGATTTCTATGAAATGCTTAGCCTTATGAAGAAACTGCTATTTCTTCTGATGGTTGCATTCTTTTGGTAGCTCCTATGTTTTAAGGTAGGTAAGGATGTGGTTGAACCAAGGATATTCCTTGGGTGCTTGAGGATCAATGGTGCTTATGAAGAGGAGTTCATCTAGAAACTGGTTGGATAAAAGCTCCTCCTCTTTTGTGTTATCCCATCATAACCGAGACAAATGGTCAGCAACCACATTCTCGTACCCCTTTCTGTCTACCATGGTTAGATCAAACTCCTGAAGAATCACTAGCCACCGAATTATGCGGGGGCTCACTATTGGTTTATTCATCAAGAACCAGATAGCACTATGATCTGTGTGCACAAACACCTTGTATCCGAGCACATAGTGCCAAAATTTATCCAATGTGAACACCACCGCCATCAATTCCTTTTCAGTGGTGGTATAGTTCAGTTGTGCACCTACAATGCTATGGCTTACACAGTGGATATAATACAGACATTTCTGATCATCACACTGTGTAAGCATGGCTCCCAAAGCATAGTTGGAGGCATCTGTCATAATCTGAAAGGGTCTGGACCAATCAGGTGCCCATAGAATTGGAGCTTCTATGAGTTTCTATTTTAGCTCTTAGAATGTAAACTCGCATTCCCTGGTCTAGACGAACAGAACATCCTTCTTTGTAAGCTCTACCAAAGGTCGGGCTATCTTCGAGAAGTTTTCAATGAAGTGCTAGTAGTAACCAGTGTGTCCAAGGAATGACCAGACATCTTTGACAGTACTTGGTTGGCGAGTAATTCCTTGGATGACCCTGATCTTTTTAGGGTCTACGTTGATCCCTGTTGATGAAATGAGATGCCCCAACACTATGCCCTCTTGGACCATCAGATGACTCTTTTTCCAATTGAGCCATAGATTGGTGTCTACACACCTCTTTAAAACTTGCTCTAGGCAGTCCAAGGCTTACTCAAACATGGCACCATAGGTGGATAATTCATCCATGAATACTTCTACACCATTGCTGATTTGTTGCTGAAAAATGCTCAAGACAAGGCATTGGAACATCGCAGGCGCGTTGCACAGGCCAAAGGGCATCTTCTTATATGCAAAAGTCCACCATGGACTCTTGAAAGTAGTCTTGGCCTAGTCCTCTAGTGCGATTTGGATTTGGTTATAACCACTATAACCATCCAAAAAGCTGTAATATTGGTTTCCTGCGATTGTGTCCAACACCTAGTCCACAAATGGGAGCGAGAAGTGGTCCTTGAAAGTTGCCATATTGAGTAACCAAAAATCGATATAGACCCTCCACTTGCCACCTTTCTTGGGTACGATAACAAGGGGGCTAACCCACTTACTATCGGTGATAGAATAAATGAATCCATCCTTAAGCAGTTGTTCAATTTCATCCTTTACTAGTTGCTTCAACTTGGGATTTAATCATCTTTGTGGCTGTTACCGTGGCTTCATGGAAGGGTCAAGGTAAATTTGATGCTGGCAGATCCTAGGATCAATGCGAGTTAGCTCAGGATAGGACCACACGAATGCAGCAACCCATTTATTTACCATCACCAGCAACTTCTGTTTCTATTCTGGAGCAAGGGTAGCATTGATAATTACTAGCTTGCCCTTTTGCAAGAATGCATATTCTAAGTGAGCCGGTAGGGATTTTAGTTCAAGGGGCTCTTACTTAAAGCTCTCAAGGATCTCTAGCTTTCCCCAGTCATCAAAGTCATCAATGATGGAGGTATGTTGACGAATATCCTCGATCACATCCATGCTATGAATGCAGGCTTGCACTAGCCTCTCAAACAGTTCCATGCATATTGTGCTGCTAGCAAGATCATCTGTCAACCACTAGGTGCCTTCTTGGTTAGTGGCTGCTGCATACAGGCATGGTTGAATTGGAGATTCCTCGGTACACTGACTACATGCTTGAATGGATGTCTGCTTAGCGGACCATAACTGCTGCACGCAGTTGCACCCTGAGTCACTGTACGTGATGCATGGAACTCTTTTTTTCTCAATCTTCCTAGAAGGATTTTCCTTTGAAATTTTCAAGGATAGATCTCAGAGTCCTAATCGTGCATCCACTGTGCTTAGCCAGGCTCTTCCCATGATGATTGGGAAGTCCCCCTTACAGTTTTCCACATGGATGACCAGGAATTTAGCAAGGTAGGACCACCCATAGACGGTGGTCATAATGTCCTCCACCAAACCCAAAGGAACGGTGATGGATTGATCTGCTAACTCAAGCTGGATGTTGCTCTTCTTTAGCGGGGGTAGGTTCCAATTCTTGTACATGTCATGAGAGATTAAATTAACCCCTGACCCTGAGTCCAGAAGAGCTTTGCACAACTCGTTCCTAGCCACCTGAAGATAGATTAGGGGGCTTCCTGGATCTATCAATTTCTGGGGAAGAGAACCTGCTTTGATCCAGTTAGTCACGGCATGTGTGAGCATGATTGTCTGGACATTGGAGTGCAATGGAGCGAAGGACTACTCGGGCAGTATGATGGTGGAGGCATTGGTAGGTTCTGAGGCACTGGCCACAGGCGTAGGTGAGGGTGTGTTCAGATTATTGGGCCAGAAGAAAGGACATTTGCATGGCTTGGACTCCGATCCACTTAGCCTAGGTGTCGGTTGTAAGTTTACAGCCCTCGTAGCATTTCGTTGTTGTGGCTGTGGTGGTATTTCTCCCTGCATGGATGGAGCAAGTGGCAACTAAGAGGGATGATGTGGAGGAGTGGCAGAAGAAGGTGATGGAGGGTAGAAGTGATGTGGATTTGTCCCCCTGGATGATGGAGATGGATGTCTGAAATATTCAAGGGGATGATAGTAATTGGGAAAGGCCACATGACTAGAAGACTCTCTTGGAGAGATGAGCTACTGAACATAGTACCCATAGGGATTTGGCTACTTGTAAAGGTACTGCTACCTTGGAGGTGGCATCCCCCATGCTTGTGGTTGCTGCCACTGTTGGAAATACTCATACGGTTGTAGAGGCATTTCACTTGGATAATATCCTTGCTGCTGCTGGTGGAATCGCCTAGGGTTACCTTGTGGATAAGACAACCTTCAGGGCATCTGCCTCTACACCAAACAAGGGTTCAAGGCATAGACCCTAGACTCTTGAAGGTGGGACACCACAGGACAACATCCCTTAGGATGTTCATATTGGCATACGCCACATCCATCATCCTCCTCAGTGTCAAAGTCTACAACTTGTTCTACTGCAGCAACTTTTCCCTTACCTTTGTGTTGGGTACGTTTAGCTCCCTTCTTCATATGCCAATCATGGTCACTACCCTACTCTTTGGACTCTTCTGTAATTTTCAATACACTTTGGAATTTCTCATCCAAAGAGTCTTCTGGTTCACTGCTGCTTCCAATGGTGACTCTTTGTCCTCATCAAAAAATCAAACCTCCCTTTTCCTAAGGGAAGGATCCCAGTTGAATTCTTCAGCACTATCCTTTTTTTGGAGTTCTCCTTCCTCTTTGGCCACATGATCAATGAGGTGCTGCAATTGATGGACACTTAGCTTCGACAGCTGTCCCTTTGCGTAGACACCAAGGATCTTTCTCATTTCAAAATAGAGCCCATCAATAATGTGGCGAAGCTGTGCTCGCTGAGAATAACCATGACTAGGGCACTGATGCAACAGTGAGTAATACCTACTCATGATGGCATCCAAGGGTTCATGATTCCCTTGTTTCCAACCTTGGATTTGTCATCTCAGATTTTCCACTCTAGAGTACATTTGATATTTGTCATTAAAGATTTCAAGCATTGTACTCCATCTTCTGACTCATTTCGGCTCTAAGAACCGGTACCAACTTTTAGCCTGTTTGATGAGTGTTCAGGGAAACAGCTTCAACCGTTGCCAATCATTATCAATATTTTGTAGGGTGCAGGCATCATGGAATGCCTAAAGGTGGGTCTGTAGATCACAGTTGTATCCCCCTTCAAATGTAGGAATGTTGTTCATGTCAACACGCTTGATCCGACTGTCCTTTGTGTGCCTACTTGGAATGTGAACTGCCTCTGCAATGTGGAGCATGCTCCGAGTAGCTAACAATGGCTCATCTGAATCATAGTCCTGTCGGGGACTATGACGTCTGTGAAAATTTCTACTACCCCTTCTTTCATGCTGGTGAGGGCCACGCAATTGGTCGCGTGCTCCCTCACGTTTCCCCGCTCGAACCTGCTTACCACCATCCTTTCTCTCCAACCTTCCCTTGTGATGCTCAAAACCTGGGCTAGATGAAGGTGAAGGAGAGGGGGAGAACGGAGAAGAAGGAGAGGCATCACCACCGCTTCGATGTTGATCTTCCCATCTATCTTGGTGATGGCTGTGGTCATATCCTCCAGCTTTGCTTCGTGGCCCACCATCCCCTTGAGGATCGTGGTCACTTGGAGGTTGGTTCTGAATGACTAATTAGAGGATTTGTGGCCCCAGGTGAAGTTTGGTTGAATGAGTATCATGAAATATAGGATCTCCATCGTCTTGCGGCCCTTGCAAGAATAAGGGGTTACTAAAGTGTTTCCCCTTCTGTTGCTCATATCTCTCAGCTTGTTGTTGATCTCTTGTCCATTGAGCTTCCATGGGATGATAGTCTCGGTACTTATGGTCCTCCATGACATACTCCACCACTCGGTCCTGGATGCCCATTCTGCCCAGATTATGATATAGCATCGCAGGAGCTACTCGGTTAGGCAATAGCACGATGCTACCCTCCATGTCCCACCATCAAAGATGCTCATCCTGATGTAGAATGAAGGTGAATTCAGGGACATATTCATCGGGATGTTTGTACACCACCTGACATTCTTGTGGCACCAGTGGTTCAAATGCATCTCTCCTATGAGAAGACATATTGGACATCAGATGGTCCATATAACTAGTGTACCTTAATTAATTAACTTAAATTTTCCTAGCATGCAAACATATTTCTATCCTGGGTCTGATCCAACAACTTAAATGATAATTTCACTAAAGTTAGATGATGCATGTAAGACTAATAGTCCCCGAAAATGGTGCCAATGATGAGTAGCTAGGTATCCCTGCATCCAACCATACGAATCAAGAGCATTCACACGCGACTTGGTCGAAATTCGCAAACTGTAAGCACTTAACATATACAAGACTTCTAACCTGTGAAACCTTGGGTTGGAATGATCATTGTCATCCTAATCTCACTTGTGAAGTTCTATTATGTTGGTTAAGTGAGACTAAGGCTAATGATTTTTATATATTTTTAATTATCTTTTTCGGCGATTAATTGAAGTATGAAAGGTAAGGAATAAACTATAATCTAATCTCTAATTATCCTAGTTTGTATTCTAACTACTCCTAGCATAAGTATCTGGTCCCATCTTTCGAGCACGTTCTAAGCATTTCCTAACACTGCTGGGTTACTAGACATTAAGCATCACTAGGCTTACCAAGTGTTTGGGTTACGTTCGAGATGGTCGTACTTATGTCTTTAACGAACTACGAATGAACCATAATGATTGAAATTATAATAATAAAAACATTAATAATCAACAAGTAACTAATAGAGCATAAACAAATGATTAATAAAGCATAAGCATTTTAAACTATTAAATGCATGAAACTACTAAGTCCAAATGATGCAAGGATTGCATGAATAGTTCGTCTTTATTACCGTCACGCTAATGGGCTCAGATACATCAACACTCGAATAAAGATCTGAGCGCTTTTCATACGCCTGCTACGGGCACTTGGAAAATATTCTATCTCTTGTGGGAGCAAACTGCAAGGGCTTCACTATCACTACTCAAAAGATGCCTAAATGAGGCGGAAGGCCCTCATATTTATAGATCTGGGAAAGGGGGCTGCGTAAATGGGGCCATGTCAAAGTAGGGTGGCTATGTCGACAAGCCCACGTCGACGCAACCGCGTATATGTGGCCCAGTCGACACATTGACTTTTGACACTTCATCAACATGTTTAAGATCTTCAATTAAATCATATTCTCCATTCACATAATAGTTTGGTTTGTTCATCCATTTATTAAAAGATTGCTTTTGAGTAGTTTGCTCTACTTGATCTTCTTTACTTTTATTCTTGTCTCTCCTACTTGGTTCAAAAACATTTCTCTTAGTAGATGGACCAAAATGACATTTGGAGGCCTAAAAGTAGTTAATATTTTCTTATCAAAGATTATATCCATTTCCTCATTGTTATTACACTTTTCATTTGATGATATATCTTCTTCAGAACTTGATAGGGAGAAAGTATCACTAGATCCATTATTATAAGATTTTCTTGCATAATGAACACTTGATAACTCATTATCTAATTCAATATCAAGAAAGTTAGACATAGCAAGATCACTCTCATCATCATCTTCTACTAACTTAGTATCATGATGCTTATATTTTCTATTTCTCTTTTCTTCTTTGATCTTAACTTTTGCCAAAGCTTTTTCTAGTTTCACTACTTTGTTGGATAAGTCTTTATTAATTGTCCTTTTTCAGATTCTTTGCTTTCAGAATCTTGCTCTATTTTAATAGGAGATGTCCTTGATGATGCTTTGAGTTGAGAAAAATATTGCATAGGAATCATCATTTTTTCTTCTCTTTTTTGAGTTGTTTTTCTAATTGTATAGATTCACTAAAATAGTCATTTAGTGTTATCAAGTTTGGAGTTCTCCTTAACCAAATTGAAATATTGGGATTCACAGCCTTAAGATAAGTATCTGTAAGAATTTTATCTAATGGTCTATATTGTCTTGGAAAGAGACCACAAATTCATTGAAACTTAATATTGAAATCTCTAATTGACTCTTTAACTTCTTGTTTAGCTTGTATTAGCCCATGGTACTATTGTTATTGATCTAATTGATTTCCAAACTAAACCAACAAAAGATTTTTGATATTTTTGGCACATTTGGCCATTCCATGGAATAGTTGGGCTTGAAAATTTAAAAGTGAACATGTAGCTTTAAGGTTATGGGTTGATTTTTTTTGGAGAAGTAATCCACTGGTAAATAAAATGATGTTGAGGCCTTCTTTGGATACAAAATTTAAGTGCCAAATTATTCCTTTGCATGGAGGTCGAGAGATAGTATAATAGCAACAAGAATTTCATTATACACAAGAGAAAACTGTCTAATTTCTAAAGGATTATGAGAGGCAAAAGTTGTATCCTTAATAAATCTCAGATTTTAATCTCTGATTGTCTTAACAAAACATTCAATCTTTCTATTTCCTTCCCATTTGACGATGGCAACACCAATACCAAAGCTGAAGGTAACATTTCCAATAGATATAGCTTTGGCATATTTTCTATGAAATGCACCTTTGGAGCCTTCACCTAAATCGAGGTTAGGAAGAGGCAGGAACCGGTTGCAGAATAAGCATATCTCATCATCCATTTTGACCGCAAAGGGATCTACAAAATTGATCAACAATCTAGGATTGGCTCCGAGAAGTTGCAAAAACAACGGATTAACGATGCAAGAATCATCGCTGACAACAAGAGGCCTCCAAAAGGACTGCAACACCAACAAAGTGAACATTGCCCTAGGCATGGGCTCATCCAAACCCTGGCCCTCTCACCAGGGCAACTTCCATGGAGTAAGCAGAGCCGCTAGACAAATCTCCAGTGATGACATTGCCCTGTTGTTATTCATTCGAAAACCAAAGGCCCTATTTCTGTACCATTTTTCGACAACAAAATCAACCTTCACCACATCCGGCATAGGCGACGATGGCATTGAAGAAGTCTCTGAAACTTCCATGGCAAGCACGCTATCATGCACCGAGTAGGGCTTCCCACACGAGACCTTAAGAAGTCTATTAAAATTTTTCCATAGAAGCGCTTGTGTTTGAAAGTCTTAAGAGCATTATAATAGTGAATTTGGTTATTGTGCAACACATAAGAACTACTATTGAGATTGTTGTAAGAGAGCCTCTGCTTGTAGTCATGCCGTTGAACAATTCAATAGTCAAGAGAGTTCAAAAAATCTTTGGTATTTTGATGGGACTAGAATAGCTTTATTTTATCTTTAAAGTGAATCTCTGTGGTATTTCAATCAGAAATTGTCAAGTCTTTTGAAGGTTCTGTTGAATGCAATTGTTGACATCCATTATCTAGCCAAAATGGAGTCTCGTACGTGATAGTTTACATAACAATTTTTTGGTAACATAGTAGGATTGTCTTGAAGAAATTTCTTATTTGAGCCTTGGAAGTTTGAACAATTCGTAGTTATTGAATTTGGGATAGATTTATTGCAAAGTGTTTACTCGTATCATTTTACCTTGTTTAAATATTTGAGATCTTTACACAAATCTGCTTTCTTTTTCTCTTCTGTCTATTTCCATTGAATCTTGCTCTATTTCTAGTTTTCTTGTGGAACTATCTCTCTCTCTGGGAAAAATTACAAGTAGATTCGTGGAGTTGTGCTCAAATGTTTTTGCAAAATTTTATTTGTTACAAGTAGGTATTATAAGGACCCCGTAGACTAGGCAATTGAACAAAATAGGAACTCCTAACAACTCACAGTACTTGGCAAAGTTGGCTAAATCTCTTTAAGATAAGTCATTTGTAGTTTACACACAACGCAATCATTTCATTTTTCACAATCGCATACTGCAATAGCACACACACATACTCACATTAACTAATGAGTCTATTTGGAGGTATCTGGGCCTTGGTGTTGCCAGAGACTAGCAAGCACCTAAATCTTGTTCGAGAACACTTGTTGGTGGTTGCATCCCAAAAGATCGCCAACAATTTTTTTGGCGCTAGAAGGAGGGCTGAAAAATTAGCCTCTAAGTTCATAAGCCTTATAATTTGAGCACATCAACAATTCTTTGTTACTATAAAGGCTTAAGAAATTAGGTAGTATTTTTAGTTCATGACCAAGAAGATTGATAATTTGGAAAATTTAAAAGTTTCAAAAGATATTCTAGATTCTAAGACTAATTCTTCATCAGAAGAAGAACAAAAGAAAGTTTTTGAATTGGGAACAAGTAGTGGAGTGAAAACTAGAAGATCACCCATTATATCTGGTTTATCGATTTATAAGAGAAGATCTAGAAAGTCTAAGAGTTCAACTTTCCAAAGGAATAGGATGGCAAATCCTTGGCAAAGAGTTACACCATTAGGATTTCAAAATTACAATGATATTCCTAAGTAAGTTTACAAATATTTTC
>MNCI01005076.1:51792-70893 GCA_015680685.1 Gnetum montanum | reverse complement strand
AAAGCTTGCACCTATTTCTTCTTGGGTATCATCTAAAATTTTAAAAAATCATCAACCACAAATCTAAGTAACAATAAAACTAGGCTATGATACTAATAAAATTGGAGTAGGTTCACTCCAATATTTAAATCACCTTCAATGCACTAAATCCAAATATTATGCAAAGACAAAATTATTTGCTAGAAAAAAGAAAACTAGTTATCTTTAATTAATTTATTAGAAGATTACCATAGGATTCACACAACCCACAAGCATCCAAAACCTATCATACTCAACTAGTATTACAAAGCATGAGGCTTTACAACCACATAATGGTTATTCTCAATGTAAGACAAAACCAATAGAAATCTCATCCATAACTTGGGACCAAGATCTCAACTCACAAGTGAGATAGAAGAGAAGAGAACACATAGACCAACACACCACAAGTTGATCTTAGAGCTTCAATCACCAATTGTGCTTACCTAATGTGCTCACCTAATCTCTCTTGCTCAGCTCTCCACTCTCAAAAGCATTTTCTCTCACTCATGCTGCATACAAGCTTTCTTTCCTTGCATACAAATTCTTCTTCTTTCTTATGGATGAATACATACATAATTATAGAGATCCAAATCCCTAGAAATATTTCTATTTACCTTCATAAATGTTTCCCACAAAGATCTAGATTCTTTCAGATTTTTTCCAATCAAAACACTATGTTAGAGCTTTTTCCCTCACCATCTTAGACATCTCTAGCTTTGCTTAGAAAACTACTATGAAATCCTTACTTTCAGGTGAGACATCTACAATTTTTAGTAGACGTCTACTCTAGTCCATAGATGTCTATATTTTAGGTTAGACATCTAAGCTGAGACATCTATCTTTCTAGGTAGATGTCTATCTTATAGGTGCAAAAAATAAAAATGCTCGTCTTAATGCTTTAAGCCTTTGGATGCCTCTAAAAAAGTCCCCATAGATCATGAAACCCCATAAACTCATCAAAATAAGCCAAAAACACCTCTAAACATGCCAAAAAATCACAGAATTATCATCATAAAAAATCAACACAAGAAGACATAAAAACAGGACACACTTGTTCATGTCTCCTTCAAGCATGAAAACTTGCAGAAATAACTTGTAGGACAAACAAAAGGAAATCAAAAGAGGTATTACTACACCATTATTACATACATTATGCTAGTCAAAGCATCACCAAGGCATAACTTAACTATACTACCATAGAAAAGGAGCTTATGGCTATGATATATGCACTTGAAATGTACTTGGGTACCCCATCTATGTCCATACTAATCATAGTGCCATAAGGTTTTTAATGAATAAACCAATGGTAAGTTCAAGAATAATAAGATGTATTGTCATGTTACAAGAATTTGACATCACGATGATTGACAAAAAGGAAATGAAAATGTTGTAGTTGATCACCTATCAAGATTAAGATGAGAATCTCAAGAAAATGAAGAACCACTATTAGACCAATTTACCAATGAAAATTTATTTGCAAAAATTACAATGGTTGTAGATTCAATAGTGAAGTCATGGATCAACTATGTGGGCAAAAGTAGTTGCAGTGAAGGATTGCACAATTACAATAGCTACAAAGTTCTTTCAACAATATGTGGTAAATAGATTTAGAGTACCACACATGCTTATATTAGATAGCAGGACTCATTTCACTAGAGGTACATATAAGAAGCTAATGCAAAAACTTAGGTTTAACATAAATTAGCTACACCTTATCACCCCTAAGTAAATGGTCAAGCTAAAGTGACTACTAGAGATATTACAAGAATATTAACTATAACTTTTAGTTGATATAGGAAGGACTAGAGCACCAAACTTAATGATGCTATATGGGAATATAGTTTAACCTAGAAAATTTTTATAGGTTAAACTACCAACACCCTTGACCTAGACCTAAACTTATCTCCAAAAGAACGATTAATGAATCCCAATCTCTTAGATGAAAATTAACTAATAGCTCAAATGAGTAATGAAATCCTTAAGAATTATTCCAAATGTAGGCATAATGCCAAAATTAGACAAGTATCCATCGAGCCTGAAGATAAAGTCCTTTATTATAATCCAAATGATGTTCCACACAAAACTAAGTTTCAAATCTTATAGAAAGAATCTTATATCATCCATGCTATATACCATTAAAGCTCCATGCAAATCTATCACCCAATGAACCCACAAAAACTTATAGTTGTTAATATTCAATAGGTAAAGCCATTTCATGAGTTTTCCTATTCCTCTAAAGACTCTACCTTGCAAACTAGACCATTCATTACCCATTCAATATTCCAAGTTTTTGCTTTTGATAATAGTCATGGAGGTGTCAACTAGAACACTTCGGAGCCAAACCATTTTTTATATTTTTGTTATAGTTTTCATATTTTCTTACCAAGTTTTACATTCTTTAATATTTTTTCCATTATTTTATACTTTTGACATTTCTTAATCATTTTTCATTCGTTAATATCTTTCAAATTCTTTATATGTTTTTCCTTTCTTATCTATTTCTCATTCTTCGATAGTTTTTACTATTTTTCATGTACATATTTTTGTTGATTTTTCTAATAAAGTGTAAAGGAATAAAATGATATGTTGTCAAAACAATGAGAAATTCACCATATGTTACCAAATCATCTAAAGATTTATTATATATGCAGTGAGACCATATCATCCATCCACTCATTTTCAATAATAGGGGGTTCTTACCATGGACATAATGACATTCTTTTCATGATAAAACTAAAATAAAGTTATGATCATTATGCCTAGATAAAAAAGTAAAGGACCAACTAGGAATAAAAAACATATGATATCAAGGGGATTTGTGGATTTACTATAGCTACTACTATAATTCTTATCCTACTATTAACTTGTATTATTTACTTAAGTGCTAATGAAAAATTGAAGTATGTCTAAATAATCCTACCTTACCATGTCACCAAATAGACATATTACCCATACTTGAAGGTAGTCCTTTTGTAAGGTTGACATAGTAATAATCTAATAAATTCATATAATAACAATTTTTTGGTGTCCCATTGAAATGACATGTTACCTATATCTAAAGGTAGGAATACTTCTCAAAAATTTTAAGATTTCTTGGACATGCATTAGTTACAAGACTAGAAAGACATGTTACCCATGCTTGAAGGTACTCCTCTATCCAATGGCCAAGTCTCCTTTAAAATAAACTATGTTGTTAATAACTTGCTTCCTTGTACTTTATTACCAAGTGTTAATATTTCTTGTGATTTTGGTAATCTTGTAGTTGTTAATTTTGAGATGATATAATGCGATGTCGTTGGTAACTGGTATGAACTTGGTTTGAATCTTGAATGAAAAGGATAATAATCATTTTAACCATGCATCACACATAGAATTCATTATGCCTATGGTAAGACACTTCACATCCCATTTTTTGCAATCCCTACTACTACCATTCCTCCTCACTACTATATACAATCATAATTTGATGATTTTTGTATAATATAGTGTTGTTTTTATTGAGACAATACTAACATGTGTGTTTTGGAAGATAGGTATGTTTTACATTCAACTCCTTGAGTGTCTACAGACACTTATAGGTGTGGTTATACAAGGGCACTAAGGACAAGCACCTGCTTTGGGAAGGACCCACTTGTATAAATCTTGTGCTTCATATCTAATGACCAATTCCACATCATCTTGTTCCTCTAGAATACCTATACAATCATTGTTATTTCCCTACACACTCATCTTCATTCATATATTCGACAATTTTGACCAATCATCTTCTACAAAGCCTAATCAAATTACCTTGCCACAACTCCTTCTTTTATACACTTTTGATAAAAAATTCTTACATTCTAAGCATATCCTATTATTAAGAATCATTTGGGCCATCTCTATACCCTCCAGACTATCCATTTCATCAAATTTTTTTATCAGAAAATGTACAAAATCTTGAAAATTCTAACAATGGTATCGTAGATATGATGTATTAGCCCTTGCGATATCACATCCACGATGTCATATCTACAATGTATCCCCAAAAAAATTCTATAAAAACATGTGAGGTATTAGAATTTTTTTTCATTCTCTACTTTGACACGTAGGAAGCCATATTTTCTTCACTACAACTCTGATTTGAGTCATTCTTGTTTGCTTATGCTCACAAAGTGACCAACTTAGTTGTGGGGGAGAGTATTGCACATAGTTTGTGTAATTTACATTAAACTTTTCTAAAGCTTGGAAGAATAATATAAGGGTAAAAACAATAAGAGATGATTATGTTTTAAGCTAAAAATAATGATTCTTTCCAAATAACCATTCAAATGCACTTTGAACAAGAAATTAATGATTATGATAGATCATAGATGATAAATTTGTTTACAAACATTAGAATATTCTTCAATTAAGGATTTTTCTTGAAGAAAGATGTATCCAAGTTGTAGTTTTTTCTAACTCTGTAATCCCAATTAGAACTAAAGTTGACATTAAGGAATGATTTTGATCAAACCCAAGAATTTGAAAAAGGGTTATGAATCATTAGATATGTTTTTGAGTTAGTTGGGTAATCTTAAAATTATTCATGATTGTAGCTGCCTCTAAAGAGACCCAAAGTGAAAGGACTCTCACAACTAAGGGAGAAAAGACCAAGGGGAAGAGGTAGAGGACAAACCAAAAAATAGACTCCTCCTGCAAAGCAAGAGGCTTAATCCTACATTATTCATTAGCCCATACTTGCAACAAGGTAATCTGTGTAGGAAAAAGCTGATGCACTACCTACTTATGAGTAAGGAAAATGTCTTACACTCTCAAATGAGTGTCTTTAAGCCATCCAAGAAAAGTTCATAATGTTCAATGTCATAGCAGAATTGAATTTTGACCCACTTATGAAGTTTTCTCTTTTCGAAGTTCATGAATAGCTACAAGCCTCTCCTCTATGGCCCATCATCTTAAGTAATGGTGAATAGTACTTGGCATAGGTTTACGAATTCTAGAAAAATAAATAGGATGAAGCTACTATGAAAGTAGAGGAAATCACAATGCCATACTCAATTGAAGTAATAGTCAAGGCATTAAACATTCCAAACATCAAAGCCAACATTGCCCAAATATCTACCATGTTCAACATAGAGGTAAGAAAATTATGGCTTTAGAGGGCTTATGAAACAACTAAAAAAGAATATAGTGGATTATCATAGGCAAGAAAAGTTACTTCAAATTTAGGACATCTCATCTATTTCCAACAAAAAGACTGAATAAAATTTTCACCTATGCCACCATAGGAAGTCACATCTTGATGGGAAATTTCTATTTACTATTTTTGGTAATCCAAAGAAGATTCAAAGAAAAGAAGATAGGGAAATTAATTCAACCATTCCTTTGTATCAGTAGAAGATTGTGTCAATAAGTAGGAATATTGGGCTACATCAATGATGTACTTTGAAAAGCTTAAAATGCCTCATATGCTGAAATTTCTAAACCAATGCCACCAAAGAAAGATCAAGTAAAGAAGCTAGTAGGCACTAAGGAAGCAGCATGGTCTACACCAATAGGAAACATCCTAGCTATGGGAATGAAACAAGTAGGATCTAGTCTGTCAACACAAACTATAGATAGACCAAGAAAAAGTGCTCCTACAACATAGCATGATTATAGATCCTTGGTGTATCATTTGCAACAAATTGCTAAAAAATAAGTTAGGGAAGCTAAGAGGTCTCAAGCATGTATAGAGTACAAGATAATCCTAATAAGCTTACTATATCAATAGGACCTACAAGTGGTCAAGTTTCATTGTAGGTAGAAGAGGATGAGGACTAGACACAACAAATCTTTGGAAACACTGCATCTTTCCAAGTAATGTTAGAAATAGGATAAGGAGCCATAGTAGTGGTAATGCAACATCAGGATGCAACAGAAGTAGCTAAAGTCATTATTGATAGAATCATTTAATGTTCATTTCATGTCACCAACTAATATTACTAGAGCAAAAGATGTAGAAACCATAGCCGAAACATCCATGGCCCTAGCAGAGCACGAAGACATATTAGACCATCAATTGTAGATAGGACAAGTAATGAAAAATCTCTTTGATATTCCTAGTAATATCACTGCAATTAGTCAAAACTAATTTCAGCTAAGGAAAAAGCTAGTCACAAATAAAACTAGAATGCAACATGCTGGAAATGAAATGTAGATGTTACAGGAGGAATTGGTTGCATTAAGAGCAGAAACAAAAGACCCTACACAATACATTATGTCTAACCAATTAGATCAATTCAAGAATTAACAGATTGGCCAACTAATGGCCAAGTATGCCTAGATGGATATAGAGAAAGGATAGGCAATATGGAATGCTTTGATGGTAGATGCCTAGACATATGCCCATGCTAAGGTCCCAACTACACTTAAAGAAGAGAACAAAAGAATTGCTATAGAAAATGTAAGGTTGATAGACATAGAAAAAAAAGAGTATTCTAGAAGAGACATACATCAGCTAAGAGAGATATTTATTCAGGTCAACCTTGACATCAGACAACTAGCCAAAGAAAATAGAATCTTGTCAATGGAAAAAGTCTATGCTATACGCTAGAAATTAGTGATTGAGATCAGCACATGGCAAAATAAGGCCAAAAAGCATGAATGAATATAGGAACACTTCAGAGATCAAGTGAAAATGTATAAGCATATCAATGAAAAAGAAATACAGATGGCTAAAGCTAGAATCAACTCCATCACAGTACAAATACTTTACTAGCAACCCATATTGGATAGTCTTGCCTACATACACTAAGCCAAAATCAAGAATAAAGACTTGCAAATAGAAGTTCTAATAGAGTACATGGGATTAGCAAACCTTTGGTATGCTAACTAAGCTATGTTAATAATAAGAAAGTCGAAAAAAAATTGGAGCAACAAGTGGCCATGGTCTATGCAATGTATGAGAAATAGTTTATAGATAGAAAGTATGCATAGCAAAAACTCCACATGGCAAATTCTAAGATACAAGTGGTTAAAGCTAGCTACCAAGATAGAAAGACATAGCAACAAACCTATCTAGAAGAATGATTAATTACCAAGAACTAAGGAAAATAGCAAGGACTTTTGAAAAAGAATGAAGTTAGTTTGCAGCGTGGTATGTGAAAGCCAATAATATGCTTCCCTAGTTGCTATGTCCCTGAAAAGTATCAACTCCAACAAACATCACTAAATTTTCCTCGACGATACATGATCCAAGATTAGAAGAAGAGAAGCTTTGGGTACTACTCAATAGAGATCAATTTCAGAAGCCTAACAATATGGAAAAGAAGCTATTGGAGAACCACCACTACCAAGAACATGAATACTACATCAAGCTTTATCCATTTTAATTTTTTTATTTGATATGTTTTTAAAGTATGTGTCAATTATACACTACATAATAATTTTGTAAACATCAATCAAATCACAATGCAACATTCATTGTATACTCATTAATGTATATAAGTCATAAGGTCAAAGTTTGTATATAACCCCACAAATTTGTAAAGAACTCTATCCTCCTTTTGTTTTAACTCAAGAACAAGTTTTCAATTAGTAGGGGGGTATGATACAATGTTTATTATGTAGGCTACGATATCATATTGATGATATTGTAGCTCTGCATCCATCATCACAGATGCAATGTAGTGGACCATGGTCATGCTTATAATTACCAATCTACTGTTGTGTCAGAAAAACAACCTTTTGCCAACACCTAGTGAAATTCTTGCAGTTTACTTTCATGAGTTAGAGTTAGAGTGAATGCCCACTATGTAGTGAATTATAGTTGTATGGAATCTTTATTCAAGTGGATTCTTTCTAGACATAATTCATAAATAATAATTAAAAATGATATTGTTTTTCATCATTACAACCATTCACTTAGCATAATTTTACTTTGCGATGTTGTTTACATTTACTAACTGATTTACTTTTACTAAGTCCTTACTTTTCCAATGTCTCTTAGTAAAGTGGAATAAGTATGACTAGTTTAGTAACCCAGTAGTGGCTTTTCTTGATTCTCATAGTAGTAATGTTACTTAGTAATCCTAGTAAAAGTTACATCAGCATAGAATGTGTACAAAAGACTAGGAACATATGCTTATCACCAATAGGATAGAATAGTTTTCCATTTTTATTATACTTAAACTTAGAGTTTATAATCATTTTTACCATGTTGGCACTTGGCACATTTCAAGCTAAACAACATCAATATATTATATACCTGACCAAGAGTTAAACCATAGAATTTACACCTCGCTAACTCCAAGTGGAAAGACAATGATCACGAACTAAACATTAACTACTAGTACATTTGCATTGTCTATCCATGGATTATGATCTAGTCATGCATGAACACTTGTAACTTGTATGATTGAGAGTTGGAATACCCAACTGCTCCTGAGTGACTAATGTAATTATTCTGTGGGGATGTTGGAATCCAAAATGTAATTCTAATAATGTTTACCCCCAAAACATATAATCAAATAAGAACTTTATAATTTAGTATTACCTACCAAAATTAAACCCATAACTTGGAGTTTTCAAATTAAAAGTTAGGCTAACATCTCATTTGATGTTATTATTTTTAGTGTTATCTTGTTTAACAAGAGAACCACTAGAATTACCATTAAAATTCAATGACTTAGTTTAGTGAAATTTAACTTTGGAAAGTCACTCAACATGGACATTTCCCTAATGTAAGTCTTTATGTTCAATGTCTAAGTTGCTTTTTCAAATCATCTATTCTAGGACTAGCTTCTATTACTAAGCTATTACTAAGTGTTGTAGCACTATGCCTTAGTGCTTGATTCCATCTTATGGGTTCATAAAGAATCACAATCAATAGAGAGTAGCTACTACTTATTACTAATTCAAGTACAAATGTAAATGCATAGCCCAATATGATCGCTAAGGCACTCACCTAACATTCTTCAGTGTGGAATTAGACCCAACCTACCTATGTCTCCTACTCATTGCAAATATGACATCTAAACAATTAAGCATTCTTAAAGGATTAATCATACTTGAGTGCTTACTATGTGATGAGTGGCAAGGTACCCCACACTCAACCATACGAATACGAGCGTAGAACGTGTAATCTGGTCGAACTTCATAGACTAAGTGCCTACACGCCTCATGAAACACTTAAGGTTAATTATTCATTGTCTTCCCAGACTTACTTGTAGTTGTCACGGTTGTATGGTTAAGTAAGTCTGAGGTATATGATTTTTATGTCTTTTTGGTTTTATCTCCTATGCTGATAAGGTGAAGAGACTAATTACTAGCTTTAACTAACTAACTAAGTCTAAATTAACCTAGCGTCAGCATCCGTTCCCACTTACCATTCACACCTTGAACCAATGCAACCTTGGTTACCAAATGCTAGTCGTTGCTAAGATCACCAAGCATAACACACGTGCTCAAAGCGGTTGTACTGAGGCACTTAACTAGGAGAGAAGGGTTGAGAGAGATTTAATCAGCTAATAAATAAATTAAATGATAAACAGTAAATAAAATCCTATTTAGCCTATTCCATGCACTGCAAGATTTATCCAAGAAGTTCATCTTTATTTCCATACACAAACATGTGTTCAAGTACAATATTTGCTCGAATAAAGATCCGTTCACTTTGGAGCTCCTACTACAGGCATATGGAAAATATTCTATCTCTGGAGGGATCAAACTACCAGAGTTTCACTACGGTCTAGGCCTAGCATGAGAAACAAGGGAGAGCCACCTCTTATTTATAGATTTGACAGTGCACCGTGATATCGCAGTGGACGAGATATCGCCTGGGATGCTATATCGCGACGAATGCGATATCAAGTCCCATCATACCCCCATGACTAAATAAAAACTCATCCTCGAGTTCCTTACAAAATATTGGGAAGGTATGGGATTATTGACTGAATGGATCTAATGGGATGACATGTGAATGGATCATCATTACAAGACAAAACAAAACTAGTATTCACGACAACAAGAGTGAACACTTTATACATTTGACATCAGGCTTCACTTGGCAGCTGAGAAAGAGAGAGAGAAAGAAGTTTTGCTGCTGCCAACGCCAAGATTGTGCCTTTCATTGTCCATCCATAAGTGCGCCTTTGATTTCGTTCTTTGCATAGCTACTTCAACACCGATCCATTCCAAGTGTTCCCTCCAAATCCAGTCCGTTGTTGTATGTTAGCTACACATACAACACAGTCCTATATTAGCAAGGGTAAATAAATCATAATGCAATTGATACCTTGCTTCGTTGAAAGGTCCATTGGCTGAGTTGTGGTATGGCTAATACAAATCTAGAGATATCATAGTGGTGACTACCGAAGGTGTAGGGGTTAGGAGAAAATTGAAAAAAATTGGACCCTGTACCCCCATGACTAATAGTGAACCTCCGGTAGCAATAGAATGGAGAAAGAAGAAAGAACAAGAAAGATGGAGAAAAAGAGACAACTGAAACGTCAATGAGATGGATGTCAAGATAAAAATGAAGAAAATAAAATAGATTGCAAAAATGTTAGGGGAAAGAATTTAATTGGTGGACCAAATAGGAATGTCAATGTGTCCTCCCCAAAGCAGGCTCATGCCCTTAATGCCTTGACAAAACCACATTCAAAGAGTCCGTAGGCTCTGGGAATGTCATCTGAAACAAGAGTTAAAGTCTTAACCACAAGAATTTACCAAAAATAAAACAATGCATCAACCAAAATATACACTAATGATACAATCGACAATGAGGTGAACAATGGAGAGAAGAATGGAATGGAGAGAAGAAAATGGAATGGAATCCCAAGAACAAGGTGATGTACAACCCCTTGTGGAGTTCATGATTAATGTGACTTAGCAGATCCCATTCCAAGTCCGGCCTCAAACATACCACATTCAGTGACTTTGCATTAATGCATTTGGCCAATCCATCCTCTTGAAGTAACAAGAATGCCTTCACCCAAGAGCCACTACTATTTTGACGAAACAAGGAGAGAATGGGAAGTGAGAAGTGCCTTAGTTAGAGGGAACCTTTTATTTTAGTTCCATAACCAGTGCGTGTAGCCCAAATGGTTATTTCGTCTAAAGGGTGTGCTTTGAATTCTCACAGGTTTTTTTTATGTGTTTATGCATGAGAATCACACCATGCAAAGACTTTGTTATTTTTATTAGCTTAGCTTCCCGAAGATTGAGTAACGTCGAAACGGTAAGAAAACTCAAGAAGAAAACATCCAACCACCCAAGAGAACGGCCAACACAAAAGCATCAAGTTCCCTTGAAGTCACACCCTTTTCAATCCTTGAGTCCTTAGTTTGAGAAATGCCCAACCACCGATTTGTTATAGTTCTTATTTAAAAAGGGACTATACATTTCCAAGTTGAGAGAGACCATAGAAATTTGTGGATGAATGGATGAAGTGAACTCATTGCCTGCTATATCAAAAGAAACATACCTTAGTATCAACATCATAACTTAAAGGTAAAAACCAAACATTAGTAATCAATATAAAAATAGTTCATACCATCATTAAGAACACTTATTGGGTGACAAACTTGACAAGGTGGATAACACACGCACACACACACACAAAATGAAAAAGGTATGAACGATGTTGTAAGACAAAAATAGGAAAAGTTAAAGAAATTTGTAAAACAAAAATGTGTAAAACAAAAACGTGTAAAACAAAAACGTGTAAAACAAAAATGTGTAAAACAAAAATTAAAAAGAACTGAGGGCCCCAAATGATTAGCATAGGTGACCATCTCCCCCATGACTGAATGGAAAGGGAGAGATCCGAAATAATGAGCACCTGTTATAATTTCTTAAAAGTGTCCAACTTCTCCAGATTGATGTTCTTAGACTAAGGGGTGGAAGTTGGCGATGCTCATATTCCAAGGTATTTATGCCTTCGTTGTTGGCATGAGTTGTTCCCCCAGTTTGTTCCATGCATGTTGGTCAGTTGCTCTTTCGATTAGCTATCAACCACGGGGTGTCCACTTGTTGAGTGGTTGCTACATACAGGAACCTGTGAATGTTATCCTCTAGTGCACACCGGTTACATGTAGGAGATGTTAAATTTCGCATCACCCATGATTCCTGCATGTCATCACCCTCTGAGTCACTGTATGTGATGCATGGAACTTTCTTCTTCTCGATCTTTCCATAAATATTTACCTTAGATATCTCCAAGGAAAGATCGCGGATTCCTAGGCATGCATCCATTGTGCTTAGCCATGTCCTTCCCATTATAATTGGGAAGTTTCCTTCGTTGTCATTGACTTCTATCACTAGGAAATCAGCTGGGTAGGACCAACCACACACAGTGGTAACGATGTCCTTTACCAATCCCAAGGGAATGGTGATGGACTAGTCAACCAGCTCGAGTTGAATGTTGTTCTTCTTGAGTTGGGGCAGGTTCCAGGCTTGATACATTTGTCGTGATATTAAGTTGACTCTGGAAGTTGAGTTAAGAAGAGCCTTATGTGATTCGTTCCCGGCGACTTGGAGGTAGATTAAGGAACTTCCAGGGTCAGATAGTTTCTTGGGAAGGTGGCCTACCTTGATCCAATCAGTTACGGTATGTGTTAACATAACCGTATGCGTTAAGCTCTGTAGTTGGACTGAAGGGTGCTCCGAAGCCTTATGTGTTGGAGGAGCATACCTAAACTTAACCATTTGTGGTTGTGAGAGCTTTTCTGGGCTTTTGGTTCTAAAGAAAGATCTCCTCTTTTTGCAGTTGTCAAAACCAGCAGCGGGTTGAATGATTATAGCTCTTGTAGCGTTACGTTGTTGTGGTTGAGTGGGGAGTTCCCCTTGCATTGTTGGAGCAAGAGGTATGGGAACTACTGGTGGAAGAGGTGAAGATGGATTAGGAGGATGGTATGGATGTGGAGCATCTCCTGGAGGAGAAGGAGTCCTTCTAAAGTACTCCTGAACTTGGTAGTGATGTTGGGGAGTTGTGTGACCCATAGAGTCACTTGGAGAAATCGGCTATTGCATGTAATATCCATATGGGTCTGGTTGCCGATAAGGGTACTATTGTTTTGACGGTGGCATCCCCCATGACTATGGGTATTTCCACTACTGATGTTGTCTGATGGGTTGTGGGGGAGTTCCACTTGGATAGTACGTTAACAGTTGGTGGAACTACCTCGAGTTACCTTGGGGATAAGGTAACCTTTAGGGTGTCTACCGTCTGTTAAGTCTCAAGTTGAGTGCATACACCCCAAACTCTTGTAGATGTGAGATTATTGGACAACATCCCTTAGGATGGTCATATTGGCAGATCTCACATCCACCGTCATTATCTGTGTCTGAATCCACAACCTCATCAGAGATAGTTATTTCCCCTTACCCTTGTTACATGCAAGGCCTAAATCTCTCTACTTTTTCTTATCTTTGTCACTACTTCGTTCCTCCTTAGACTCCTCTACAATCTTTCAGACAGTTTCAATTTTACTGTCTAAGGAGCTCCATACTTTGTCTACCTTAGCCAATACTTCCATTGTTAACTTCTGAACTGGCAAGATTTTTCTATTCACCAACTCTTCGAGTGGTGACTCATCCTCTTCATTATAGAATCTCACTCCCTTTTTTCGGAGGGAAGGATCACGATTATATTCCTCCACACTTTCTCTTTTTCGTAGCTCCCCTTCTTCTTTGGCTACTTGTTCCAACAAGTGATGAATTTTATGAGATCTAAGTTTTGATAGTCTCCCTTAGGCATAAGTCCCAAGGGTTCTCCTAGTTTCATACCTTAGCCCATCTACGAGATGGCGAAGTTGATCCCGTTGTGCGTAATCATGGCCCGGGCAACGATGTAACAATGCATAGTAGCGGCCCATGGCAGCATCCAAGGGTTCATGAGTACCTTGCTTCCATCCTTGGATCTGCTTACGCAAGTTAGACACTCTGGAGTACATTTGATATTTATCGTTGAAGAGTTCTAACATCATACTCCACCTCCTAATGGTTTCTGGTTCTAAGGACCGGTACCAACTCTCTGCTTCCTTTATGAGTGTCCTAGGAAACAACTTCAGTTTCTGCCACTTGTTTTCTATGTTTTGCAAGGTGCAGGCATCATGAAATTCCTGTAAATGATTTTGCGGATCTGCGTTATATCCCCCTTCGAAGCATGGGATATTGTTCATATCTAAGTGCTTGATCTGGCTATCTTTTTGATGCCTTGTTGGTATTCTTACTACCTCCATGATATCCAGCATACTCTGGGTGGCAAGTTGGTGTTCATCATGATCATCTCGTTCATGACATCTATGATGTCTACGTTGTTCCCTACTTTCCCTTCTTTCATGCCCTTGTCCTCTCTCTCGACTTTCTCGTCGAGGTCTCTCATTTTGCCTACCTATATCCTCACTGTTATGCTCTCTATGACTACGCCCTGATGTGGAAGGAGAGGGTGAATGATGTGAAGAAGGGGAAGAAGAAGGAGAACCATCGTCGTGACAATGTTTCCTACCTTCTCTTCAGTGGCCTTGACCCTGATCGTGATGATGATCTGAGTGCCTGTCCTTGTCATGTGTTTTCGTTCCCTCAGTGAACAGTTGGCATTCACGAGGATCAGAACCAGGGTTGTGTATTGTGGAGTGTAGGTTCTGATACCCCACCTCCTCACTATCATTACAAAGGGGAACATCATTTGATGGAGAACCCGTTATGAGTGGTTCACCATCTCCAATTTCACTTAGGACGTGTGGGACCCCTTTGGCCTTCAACAGTGTATGGTGCCTCTCCTGCCTTAAGTCCCTTATATGTTGTGCTTCTGTGGGATGATAATCCCTTGTGTCAAATCACGTATAACATATCCAGCATAGAGCTATGTCATGCCTATCTGTGCCAAAACACAAAGGAGCATGTTGGGGATTGCACGATCTGGAGGTAACACTATGTTACCTTGTAAGTCTCTCCAGCACATCTGTTCATCCTGATGGAGGATAAAAGTAAAATTGGATATGTACTCATCGGGATGAGTATATACCACCCTATATTGTTGAGGAACTGGCTGATTTTGGTTATTTGTTTTAGACTGCCGACTATTTCTAGTATGATCCCTAGGTGGTGAAGTGCTCTTATGAGAAGAAATCTTAGTTTAATTTTGTGTGCTGATTAACCATTTTATAATTTTCTGTTTAATTAATCCTAAGGTTCGTTTAAGCTCCCAACAATGTGAGTGATCTCCTATGTTCTACTTAGTGCACAAACACTTCGTCCCCGGCAACGGCGCCAATGATGAGTGGCAACGTACCCCTACACTCAACCATACGAATACGAACGTAGCACACGCAATCCGGTCGAACTCCACAGACTAAGTGCCTACACGCCTCATGGAACACTTAAGGTTAATTATTCATTGTCTTCCCAAAATTACTTGTAGTTGTCACAGTTGTATGGTTAAGTAAGTCTGAGGTATATGATTTTTATGTCTTTTCGGTTTTATCTCCTATGCTAATAAGGTGAAGGGTGAAAAGACTAATTACTAACTTTAACTAACTAACTAAGTCTGAATTAACCTAGCGTCAGCATCCATTCCCACTTACCGTTCACACCCTGAACCAATGCAACCTTGGTTACCAAATGCTAGTCGTTGCTGGGATCACCAAGCGTAATGCACGTGCTCGAAGCGATTGTACTGAGGCACTTAACTAAGAGAGAAGGGTTGAGAGAGATTTAATCAGCTAATAAAGCAATTAAATGATAAATAGTAAATAAAATCCTATTTAGCCTATTCCATGCACTGCAAGGTTTATCCAAGAAGTTTGTCTTTATTTCCGTACACAAACATGTGTTCAGGTACAATATTTGCTCGAATAAAGATCCGTTCACTTTGGAGCTCCTACTGTGGGCATATGGAAAATATTCTCTCTGGAGGGATCAAACTACCAGAGTTTCACTACGGTCTAGGCCTAGCATGAGAAACAAGGAAGAGCTGCCTCTTATTTATAGATTTGACGGTGCACCGCGATATCACATACACGATATCATGGCCCATGCAATATCGCATCCCATCACTATGAAAGTTATTTTCCACCTATCTTTCTCTACTCTTATCGATTTTCCAAAACCTAAATTTTAAGTCAAATATTGAGTAAATATGAGACCCTTGTATTTTGGAAAACAAATCATCTTTGGATGGGATAGGGTGTTGGTTTGATTCTATACAATTGTTGAGTGGTTTATAATTTACAACTAACCATTTCTTCCTCCTAATTTGTTCAACACATTTGTTTACATAAAAGGCAATGTAAGTAAATTTACTAGTACTACAAGTGATTAATTGTGCTTTTAACAAGGTACTAATTTCTTCAACACAATATTTTCTTAAGGTTGGATTCATACCTATATGATGTGCTATAGCTTTTAATTCTAAGTCTTGTTTAAGCTAGAATTTCACACCAGTCTTTTGATATTTTTGAAATCTTTGGGATTTTCAGAGCTTACCGTTAGTAACTTGGTTTTTATTTAGTCAAATTTGGACTTAGTTTTTTCTAATACATTAATCACTCAGATTGTATTAATTACCTTATTTTCTTTTTCTTTTCTAAAACTATCAGTATACTGAGATAATCTAGGAAAAACCTTATTTCTAAATGTAACTTGAGTAGGCATTATTGAATATGATCCTAGTTTTATCTAAAACATTAGCTCCTATTAACAAATCATAGTGGTTTAGTTTGCAATGTAAAAAATGTAGAGTTATTATTTCATTACTAATTATTACTATTTATTAAATTGCACGTGAGTTAGATGGTGTGGCTTCCACATATCTTTGGGGATGACTCTCCATCTGCATAAACAGGATTTTGCACCTAAATCTAAAAGAGCATCCACCTCATAAGCTTTTATGCCATGAAACTTGACCTGGAATGTGCATATTGGAAGAATTGTAACATCCATTACTCAATTCATAATTGTGTATGGTCTATCAATTTTTGTGTTATTTTTGTAATATTTCTTTTTCATATTGTTGTCCTAGGAAGTGCAGATTATGCTCTTTGTATAACTTATTTTTGTTGGTTATGCTCTATCCCAGGAAGGCACCTTCTTCACACTCTATCCTAAAAAGTTTAGATTATGCTCTTTGTATAACTTATTGTAGTTGGTTAATCCTAACTTGTTTGAGGATTGATTTTAAGAGATGGGTATGTCTAATGATAGAGATTCTAGTTCTTCTATAGGTTGAGAGGGTTCGTCAAGAAAAAATTATTCTTCACATTGTGCCCATTTCTTCAAAGTGTAAACACTTTATAACCTTCATCATTTGGCATCATAAATAGGAGGAGATTAAAAATCGTATGAGATTGAGTTCATGCCTATTTTAATAAGTTTAGAACATCCTTTATAGGAGTACTTTTGTTCCTGAAGAACAAGATGCTTATGTGGGCATGATGGATCAAACTCCATATCAGCACATTGGACTTCTTCACTAAGAGAAGACAATGCTTGTCCCTTAAGGGTCTCTAAATCAATCTCAAAACATTTAAATATTTTTTAAGATTTGGATGGCTCATCAATCTCAAAACAATTCTTGGGAGATCAGTTAGGTGTTTTAAGACTTACAAAATGAAGTCTTTTAGGTAAGTGAGATGACACTCTTTTCGGGATAAGTTTATAAAAAGAGGTAATACTATCATCTGACATAAGGTAGACTTTATGAACTAGTAAATCTTCTATATCAATGTTTTTTTTTTCATTCAATATTTGTTGATCCTGCTTGCATGATTTGATCTCCAAAAGGTATTAACGTAGGAATACTAATGCTAGAAAATAATCTAAACACTAATCTAGATCATATAGTTGCATATATACTACCGTAATGCATGTCAATTTGAATATAAACCATCATTATAAAAGCATTTAAAATATTTAAATCTCTTAAGCTAACTGTGATATTTGGGAGTGTTATTATCATCGTGTTTGATTCTAGATAGACTTTAGCCTATGTGATAATAGATTCATGAAATTTTTTCATACTACATTCTAAGAGAGCTACCTAGTAAGGATTTTTTAGGAAATAATTAATATGTGAATGAATGTGGGTAGCTAGTTGAAACATTTGCTGTAGGCAGAAACAACAATGAAGGGCGGAACAACGACAGCAATAGCAATCAACGCAGCAACAACAGTAGCAACAGCAATCGGCACAGCAGCAGCAACAACAGAAGCAGACGTAGCGGCGGTGGCAGCAGCAACACCAAACACAGCAGCAACAGGCGACATAGTGACAGCAGTAACCACTGCTGCTAGGGATGGCCGCGTCGGTATGGCAGCTGAGAAACCAAGTGGTGCCATCGCAGCCCACTCTCGCAGTGACCACACCCTGCAGTTGTGAGTCTGCCACCCCCCCTCCAAGGGCGTCTGCACTATGGAAAGGACCCTCATTGGACGCTTCATTTCCCGAGGGGCCCGCTCGCGGCTAGACCTCATCTGCCGATGGGTGAAGGAACAGTGGAAGGTGGGGAAAGTTAATGTCCGAAGCCTTTCCGAGGATCTGCTCCTCTTCATTCTCCCCTCCCCGCAGGCCAGAGATTCCGTGTTGCTTGGTGGCCCATGGTTCTACAGGGCCCGAGGGCTCGCCCTGACCCCATGGTGTCCCAAGGCCCATCGAGAGGTCAACTTGTTCACCCGGGCCCCAATCTAGGTGCGAGTGGCCGACATCCCCTCGGAACTTTGGAACCTCGAGTTCCTGATGGAGGTGGCGAGGTTTTTCGATGACTTTATTGCTTTTGACCGCGTTACGCAGTCAATGGAGAGGATGGGCTTCGCATGTTTCTGCGTCTAGCGTAGTCTGTCGAAGACCAACCTCGTCCGAGCAATCGTACTGGAACTCCCTGGGGGAGAGGAAACCCTCCAAGTCACATTCAAGAACTTGGGAGCGGATCCTACCCTGATGCGTGGTACGGACCACCAGGCAGGTTAGCCAGACAGGTGCAGGTGTTGCGGGAAGCCCGGACACCTTGAACCAGAATGTCGGTTTCGCAGGACACGGCCGAGAGACCCGGCCCGACAGTTGTTCGAGGGGGGCAACTAGGTCACCATGGGATGCAAAGGACGAATGCAGCCCCCGTCCAACCA
>MNCI01005076.1:30434-46777 GCA_015680685.1 Gnetum montanum | reverse complement strand
ACTGTATACTCTTGTACTATAATTTTTCAGTAATACAATCCTGAACATTCTCAAAAAAAAATAAAAATTAAAAATTAAAAATGAGCAATGTGAATATAGTTATAGACTTTACTTATCCACTTACCTACATCCCCTTGAGAAAAACAATTTAAGGATACAAGACAAATACCCAAACCATTGATCTCAAGATCACACTTAGAAAACTTAAAAGATCTAGAAGGCTTAAGCTAAGAAGAGAGTGTTGATTGGTAAAGATCATTTACATTAGGTAGTGGCAATGATAAGCAATTATTCTTAGAAATAAATACAAACTTGGATAAGCAATGAATGTAGGGTTGAACCTAACCTATGAAAGAAGAAGAAGCCATTTGCACGATTTTTCAACCTTAGGGACTATCAAGCTGCATGTCTTACACTGTCTTCACCTTTCGACACCTTACTGCATGTCTTATAAGAGTCAACCACATCTATGCAAAACCCTTTGACTTTAGAAAAGGATATGCCCAACCTTATCGATACACCCATTTGTTTTCTATCTTGAACAAAAAACTAATTTAAGAAGCAGAACTTGGCTCTGATACCATTCTCAAAGTAGCATAGCGTTATAGCTTTACAACTTAGAACAGATTAGAACTAAAACAAACGTTCTATTACTCAAAAGTATACAAGCATATATTTCTTACAAACCAAGCTATGGATGTTTAGAAGGAATGCTTAGAGATATACACACGAAGCAGCAATGTCTCAATATCTCTTATGATGCCCCTAGCTTATGAAAAATGCCTTAATTTATAGAACTTACACACGGACTTGAAAATGAAGAGATAAGATGGAATCTTATATTTACAGGCAGACAACACAATAAAGCAACTAGGTGGTGGCTGACAAAGAAAAAGAAAGCATATGGTACATCACACATCTCTTGGAGAAGCATAGCCTCCATCAGAAGCAACCTCATCATCCATATAGGAGGCATGCTTGGATCTATCCAAATATTTCTTGGTTTGCATGGCTTGGCACCCATTAGGAATTGAGATTCGATGTGGAGTGGTTGAATCAGTCACCTTATATATGGGTCCAGAGTATACATTAGATTTGAACTTGGTAGAACATTTGTAAGGGCGGTAGAATATCGGACGTCACGTGCATTGGATGCATATACTTCACTAAAGAAAGAGAAGCCAGTTGGTGAAGTGATATCCCTTCTTTTTACAATGGTGGAGGTCAGCTGATATGATGGGAAATCACCATAAATCTCGGCATATCTTGGCCTGGAAGCATGTGATTCATAAAAAAGATAATTTGGTCGTGATTCTTGTGTCTGCCTCAAGAATGGGTAAGTAGAATAATACAGATGAGGCAAATGACCAAACTTATCCCACTAGCGATAAGAAGCATCATTAGGTTGGATCCATGGATCAAATGAAATGTTGAAAACATGATAAAGCGTGTTAAAAACACATCTCGGCCAATTGTTCCAATGATTTATAGGAATATATGACTAAAATTGGTTAGGCTTATATATGTACAGATTATGGATTTCGAGGAAGGTTTTAGTTATATAATATCTGTTATTTGCAGGAGGTGCGTGCAGAGTAGGAAAAGCTTTAATCCTATATACATAGGAAGAATTAGAAACTTGTGCCAGATGATCTATGAGCCAGTCAAAACTTCTCTCATACTGATTATTTAATTCAAAGAATTCTTCAGCAGGGAGGTTCAATTCCTCAGAATTTGCATGTCTAATGAATTTTGATGAGCGTTCTTGCCATCCCTGTCTGATCAAAAACTCTGAAAAAGACTCAAGTAATATTGTTAAATTCTCAGGTTAAAAAATCAGCTACATTATTAAACCTTACTTCAATAAACTCTGCATCAAAAGCAAAGTTAGATAACCAAAGAGACCATCTTAATAATCTAAAACATGCTACCTTGTTCATATTTTTACTTTGCAGACATTTTTTAAAATTCTTAAAATCAGATCTTACTAAGAATTTTTCTATCTGAAGAAAAACTCTAAAACTCTCAATACCCTTTATTATGGCAAGGATTTCTTTGTGAATGCTATGGTATCTTTGTTGTTGTTCTGTTAAAAGCTCTTGAAGCATATCTACATATTTCTTCATGATCATGATCTTTTTCTTTTAAAACTGCTCCCCAATATGTCTCAGGGTCATCTTTTTCTAGTATCTTGAAACCGTTGACAGGCAATTTGAGTTTAGCCAAATCTTTAACCTTAGATTTAATTCCCTTAACTGCTTCTGTATGCTTGTTTGTCCACTGAGGTGGATCTTTGGTGAGTTGTTTATTGAGTAGTTATCTATCTGCTGCAACATTTAAGTAAAAACCTAAGACATAGTAAAGGCATCCTAAAAATCTCTAAAATTGATTTTTATCTTCTATGATGTTAGGAAATTGGAAAATTTTTTCTAGGATGTGTTCCTGCATCTGGATTTGTCCTTCTTTTATATGTAATCCAAGAAATTTTATTTGTGGAACTCCTATTTTCATTTACGTAAGAGAGAAAACTAATCCATTGGCTTTGTCTATTTCAAAAAATTGCTCCAAATGTTTAAGATGTTCATGAACATTTTTACTATAAATCAGGATATCATCGATATACACAATTATAATTTCTGAGAAAGAATATATTTTATCCATACATCTCTGAAAAATAGATGGACCTGTTTTGAGACCAGAGGGCAAGACATTCCATTGGAACAATCTTGGCTATGCCATGACACAAGATTGCGATCTTATTTCTAGGGTAAAGGTTCCTTAGGTTTAGGCTAAAATCCCCAAATTTAAACCTTCATGTAAAGGTCCAAACCTAAATATTGAACAGATAGACTGTGCTTAAGCCTCAAGGTCTAGCTCAGATATATTATCATAACTAGTGATAATTTTCCAATCTGGTAGCCACCATGAGACTAGAACCGGTAATACTATACTATGACTAACTTATCAAACCATTCTTAGCATGAAAAAAAAAATACCACAAAAATACAATGCTAGTAGTCTAAATTGTTAACTGTGTTAATCGTTAATATAAACTATTATTGTTCGCTGTTTAACAATGAGACAACTTGTAACTGAAAGGTCAAAACCTTTCTCATGGGATATAGAGGAAAGGAACAACTAGTGAAACAGTATGGACAAAGCATGGTCGGATTTCACAATAATAATCGTCAAAAATCACATGAAATAATTTGCGATATCTAACCATGATGTATAATTCTTCCACAGGTATATCGTTGTGTGTTTTGTTCACTGTTTAAACATACCGAAGTTATCATTATCTACTTATAAAGTTGTATTATGTTCATTGACTTACACTTTTAAAGTCTTTTATATGTTTATTATAACATTTCCATATTATAACCATAAAATTCTATATCTATGTTTGTTTATTTATTTACTCATTCATTTTCCTTAGTTCCTCAATCTGTCTCAATAGAACAACCTTGTTATTCCTTAACCTAGGACCTTGATTTTTCGATAATAACTTCATGTAAGTATGATAAGTAAACTATTCTTACCTGCAATTAACCATCCCCAAAACTAATGGTTTCACAATTCTCTAACAATGAATATATCTGTATGATTAAGATTTATAATACAAACTGCACAGACATTGGTAATAACATTTTGCTCAGAAAAGCATAAGTCGTAGGTGTTCATACAGTGACGTTAACTGATGTAATTGTCCAACAACAGTACCATTGAAATTCATTGACAGAAATTCCTTACCATTTGAGTGGTGTGGTCATAGAGTCTCGCTCTTTAGGCTGTATGAGGCATATGCTATCAATGAATGCTTCCATTTAAATATCCAAGCAGGTATATTAGATGAAATGCTTGTCTCAAATGAATGCATGCATGAATGGAATATTCATTTACATAATCTCTAAAACGATGCTGTAGATAGCATGCAAGAAATGGATAACAATGCACTTGATCAACCCATAATTTTTTTCACACGAAAAGAACTCATCACTTGTCTTAAATCTTTTTCCTCCCTGGGGAATAATTTCTCTGGTGTTTGGAGCCTTAGTTCATAGAGACAATTATTCTCCACTCCAAGCACAGAAAGGTATCGCCGATCCCATTCTAGTTGTGGAATACGATCTTGTGGCATGACAGCCATTTGATTGTTGCTTGCAAAGGATTTAACATTCACCTAGTCATAGCAAATCATAACACTTAGCTGACAAGACCATAAGAGGAAAGAAAGAAAAGGGTTTATTTAATGCACATGTCAATGCAAGAAGAAAAGATGCCAGTCCTAACTATTGAGATATCAGTGCAAGACATAACATTATCCTTAAAACAAGGATGCAGAAGAAAGTTATACTAAATCATACAAAAACAATACCTCTATATCATAGTACAACTTTCCATCATCAGCAACTCTGGATGATGCTGACAAAATTTTTGATTTTCTTTGAACTCCAAGTCTGGTAGACATGAGCTCTATTAAATATTGTTTAAGTATCCGTTTCCCTGCTTCTTCAGGAGGACCCAAATCTTCAACACTGTTGAATCTTGATGATGACGGTGAGCTAATCTCCACAGAAACATTTTCATCAATGTTGATAGGGTCTCTAAAGAATATGTCTGCATTAGCACCTCTAACCGACATCCAATTTCGAGGATACTGGAATCTATAGCCATCAAATTGATCAATATATTCTTCATAGGCTGTATTGGCTAAAACTGGGCTGCTTATGACAATTTCAGACGGAATAACCAGAGCCAAGGAACAATGAAGAAAATCTCTGCGTCCAAAAGCAACAAAAGAATTGTGCAACTGTTCCTGCCGATTGTTTGAGCTTAAGTAACCACTAGAACATCTGCAGGTGCAAAATGTAAATGCCGTTTGTTTCACAGTGCTATTCAATCTTACCCCTGGAGGATGCCATGGAACCTGTACAGAAACCATTTGTATCTGCACGGAGCGATCATTTAAAACAATAGAGGCATAGAATCACGAGCTTCTCAGATTTTTGAAAAGCATACTAATGAAAAGCAAACATTCCCCATACAAGACACAACATAAATATCACAACCAAATACCCCAACATTATGTACCCACAGAGATGTATAAGCACTGTATCCTGAATGTATAAATCAAAGTGATCAAACTAAGGATGTGACTCTCTGCATGTAGATAAATTAGCAGAGTGGACAAGAATCTAGTATTCATGCATCTAGAATAACAAATTTCAACTTGCCTATAACAAGCAATTTATGAAATCAATAAAGAATCAACAACAATTTGGATTCTTATATGGTGTCTGAAGGATCGTTTACAACAAACATGTCTACAATTGCAAGCTCTTGGTTTATCTCTTTATTAAAAAAGATATTGCCCAACAAAATAAGAAAAGATCTACAAAGATTATAAGATCAAACATCGTGACAATTTAATATCAAAGTTTTACACTGCATTTCATTTTGATATGAAATAAAATGAGGTTGGCCTAGTGGTAAGAATCTTGACATCCACTCATAGGTTCAATTGCAGTGGTCAATGATGAGTTATGAACAAATTTTATAAAAAGAATTCTGAAATTTGCATTGTTTGACAGATTCAAAGACATAATTAAATAAATTTAGTTTTAATTTCAGTTTTAGATACTACATATAAATGAATAACAGCAAGAGCCTTCCAATTCTTAATTTTCATCCCAAGAAGACTGTACAATTAACTTGCAACTAACATTGCTTTATCCTTCTGACTTAAAACATCATCCACCATTCTTACGTTGCAATAAATTTTCATGTTTTTGAATACCATGGCCCTAGTCTGCAAGTTGTACATGTACTGAGTTAAAAATATTGTAAGCAAGTCAAGATGCATTGAGGACCTCTAATGTTGAGATCTGTATGTTGAGGTGTGTTAAAGAATTATGTTTTGATGAATAAGGTTCAAATTTATTTATTGAATTGCTTGAAATTTTTCATAAAATACCAAATCAAATTGTTCTGATGTAAATTGTAGTCTCAATCAAAATAGCAATTTTGTATTAGTGAGGCATAGTTCACTTAGTTAGAGCTTGCAGCACATGGTTATGCAAGTCACAAGGCCAATTCCAGGAAAGGCGTTGAGACAAGTGCAACTTAGGAGCACAATAAAAATATACATTCAAGAACTACCGTGTCATGACAGCTCTCCATAGAAAATTATTGTCTAATCATCCACCTAACTTAACAAGTTAGCTCATGTTAGTGGAATAAACACACTATGGTTATGGTAATGAAAAATCACAACTTTATCATGACCACTTCTGAAAACACACAATTCACTTGTTAGAAGTAAAAGAAACAAATCTTAGATCAAAACCTATGATTCTTTTGTGATATAGTTGCAACCATCATTGCAAACCAATCATGAGAAATAGAGTGCTAATGATCAGCTCAAGATTTGTTTAAAAAAAAAACAATTTAAAACTATCAAATCTAGTCAATTAAGAGTTTGAAGATGTTGCAGAATACTACTAGAAGCAAAAACAACAAAAAAGATATAAGAAAAAAAAAACCACACCAAGATTTACATGTAAAACCCCAAAGAAAATTTGAGTAGGAGAAAAACTATGGGAAAACACTGTACATCTTTTGTATTAAAGCAAACCTAGTCTTCAAATACAAGAAGCATCCAAGTCCAACCAACACCCAACAGGCACACAAACCTGGTCACCTCTTGATAGCCTATTATGAGAGTCTACACACCCCCAAGAAACTTCAAGATTCCCCTCTATAAGATAGTGTTAATAACACAAAAGTAAATTTAAAATATGACAAGGGCCATGACCTTTTACAACATATGAAAGGGATCCTAAAGTACAAAGATATGGCTTTATTCTAACATTTCTCTCCTTGAAGACAAATTTGGCTAGCCTCTGAGAAAACAAAAGTTGCACTGCTTTCCAGTTCTGTTAATGTTCACATTTCTACTAATCTGAGTTGCTTCCTGCAGAAAACATACTTTTGTGTTGTTACAGTCTTTGTCAGGTTGTTAGCAACATTACTTTTAGTTTGAATATTTTATGCATTCTCCAATCCTTCTTCTATGGCATCTCAAACCAAGTGATAAGCTCAATTTTTGGCTAAGAAGATTGTACTTTTACTGTCACAAAGCGCATGATAATTCTTTCTTTTAATGTCCAAAGAACTTAGAAAGCTACAAAACCACAACTTTGGATTATATTCAGAATGACACATCCTTCCAGGTAACTGCATTATTAAAACAAATAATTAAAAAAGAGGTGGAACTACAAGATAAAGTCTTACCATCAAGGTAGAGGCCATCAGATCATATGTCTATCATGGCAAAGTTGCACCTAATTCTCCCAAGTCAAGTGGCTTCAACCATTTCATTCCTCCTTCCTAAGTAATAGTTGAGAATCAACTAGCCAATGTGAGAAGATATATCCAACCAACCAGTCCACTGATGAAGAAACTACCCCAAGAGAAGTTAAGAAAGATTAAAGAGTGACTCACCTTTATGCTTATATTGAATGTGTTTCTATGTATAATAATAATAATAAACTAAAAAGCTAAGTACAAATAATTTCCGTTCATGACTAGTTAAGAATAACGGTATTCTCTACATATCAACTTGATGAACTTTGTCACCCTACAAAGAGATGGAAGCAGAAGTGCATCCTAGTGCAGGGTTGACATTTGTTAAGCATTTGGGTCTCGATTTTGGGGTTTCTCTAACAATGGAGGCTCTTGGCTAGGCAGATCTAGTGGTCCTTGGCACCCAACATTTGCAAAGGTGTTGAGAGGAATGACTTGATTTTTTTTGTAGAAGACCCATGCTTGAAGCAAGGGATTGATTTTGCCACTTTTGATAATACAGATAAATTGCGAGTTTATATCTTCAACAAGGTGCTTGCAGTTCAACAACAAAAATTCTAAAGCGCTTTGATCAGATCATTCAACAGTTAATCTCCTTTCCTAAAGGACATGCAAAGCTAGGTCACTAGGGCATGGGCAAGTATGGTGGTTTAGGTCAGTGTCATTAATAGGAATGTCATGCTTTTTGTTTGTAAGCAAGAATGGGATATCATTGCAATTGACTCTACAATAGCTTGGAAGGTATGCAGCATGGTCATGCAAATCGAAAAATGGGAGCTGAGTCACTTGCCATCCTAGAAGGAGATTAGCAACAAGATTTAGACTAAACGATAGCTTGCAGTCTAACCATACTTGCCCAAGATTCCTATTGAGTTCTAGTCCAAGGGGGTTCTATGTAATATTGTTGACATTTCCAGTGAGCTACTCATGACTGACCCAAACAACAAAGAAGCTTCCTAGCTTAGTGGTCCACATATTTGTTCAAATGACAAAGGGAACATATGTAGCCTCAAGGATTGTCTTGGATGAATAATGTGGTTGTTTCTTTTAATAGACATTCTGTTACAATTAACCTAATGTTTGTAGGCTCTACATGCAAAAGCATCAAATTTCAACAAAATGCTTGTCAAAGCCTAAGGTACAACCTAGGTTGGAGATGCCCTAGAGCAGCCCTAACTAGTAGCATGGATCCTACGTAAATCATCAATTCCACAATCAATGTCAATGGTACAAAGCTCGGCCCCTAAAGAACTATTAGAGATCAAAGAAGAGGGAGAGAAGGGGTCCTCATTCATCGGGGAAAAAGGAAAACCCCAAAAAGTGCTAGGAGAGGGCAACCAAAGTCAAAACAATTTTTTTCTGAATCTATGGTAAAGATGGAGAACCCCATCAACCAAAAACATGTGAAGGCAGATGAGGAAGGTCGATGACAGGTTGTCACTTAGAGGACGGCAGCCCATGGTGGAAGAGGGACACCAAGGTGCAACGACAGAAACAATGACAAAAAACCTCTATCCATCCAAGCCACTGAACATGAGTGATAGAAACACCAATGGGTAGAGGAAGCCTAGGTTAGGATCCCTCTCAGATTCAAGCTTTTGGACCTGATCCTATTGTCTCATCAAGGTGCAAGATGCCATGGTCTCAACTGCCCAATGGATACCAAAGCAAGACAGAGAAAGACTGAGGAAGACATTGCAAATGGATGTCATGAGATGCTCAAATCTCTCATCTTAGGGGAGGGAAGCACCCTCAAGAGCAAAGCCCAAACTTGACGCTTGTTGAGAATTCAAAGCGAACACCACAACCGATTGCTCCATGATCATGTTCTCTTAGAATTATGCAAGTCTCCAAGGTCCCAAAAAAATGATATATTAAAGATTTTCTTCATCTCAATTCCATTGCTATCCTTTTATTGTATGAAATCAAGTTGGACTTGTTTCCTGGGCATGCCTAACTTGGGTAGGTTCACACTGCCATCCTTGCATAGGGCATGAGTAGAGGCCTGACCTGTATGTGGAGATCCAATCTATGCCTTAATCTGGTAATTAAGAATTGATTTCTTCTTGGTATTGCAGGGGAAGGACTTAAAGTCTTAAAGATGTATGGTCCAATAAATTACAATCTTAAGGATGAGTTTCGGAAACCTATTCCAGAGGTTGTAATTGGTAAGGGCTGGATTCATGTGAGATAGTAAAATATGATCAAAAGTACTAAGGAGCAGTCAAGTGGTACCTCCAATTGAACAGACACAAACTTCTTTCCAAAGCTAGAACAAACAAGGTGATGTAGTAAAGTTATCCATCCTCTTGTTTGCTTCACTTGGGAGTGCCTAGATGACCCTAGATGCAGAAAAGGTTCAAAACTAGACCATTTCTTTCTTCCTCGTTCAGTTGGATCACTCACAAACCTGCTAGTAGGACCCTGCTATGGCTCATGTCTGATCATCGGCCAATCATTTGTGAGTGGGGTCTACAACATTGGGCCAAACCTTCCTTTCATTTTGAAAAATGTTTGGCTCCTCAAAAAGGATTTTCATTCAGGACTACAAAGGATCTAGGATGATAGGAAAGATATACCAAGGGTAAGGTTATTACTGAGAAATTTCATTTGTTTCATAAATTCTGCTCTCAACAGCAGAAGCAAACTTATTCTTTGCCTGTTTAGCATGCAGTTGATATAGTCACGGACCTTCAGAGAAAAGCAGACTTACTTCCTAATTGGGATCAGATCATGTCCAAGACGATGGATGCTGAGAAATCTACTGGAAATAGAGATCCAAAGAAAAATGGATCAAGGATGGTGACCAAAACTCAACCTTTTTCAGATGGTGGCTAATAGGAGGAATAGTAAGAGTCATTTCCTTTTCTAGCTTGCTTAGACAGATCTTTCCATTGCAGCCGACTTTTTCCAAAATCTTTATGCTATGAATGCCCAGGTCAATCCCTACAGTAGACAATGCTTTCTTTGCATAATCTCATGGACCTTGTCCCTTGCATCATTTCTACAGAGGACAATGCTCTCCTTAAAAGGTTTCTTACTAGATCCAAGATCAGACAAGTGGTCCTCAAATCCTCACAGAATAAATCTCCAGGCTCTGACAAGTGGAATTTCGAATTTTATGAGTCCTGGGATATTTTTGGCTAAGACTTGGAGGCCATCGTGATGTTCAGGTTCAATCACGATACATTTCCTAAAGCCTGGAATTATATTGATATAGTTTTACTCCCCAAGAAAGACACTGTCAACTCCCCAGCTAACTGTCAGCTTGTGCACTTACATTTACAAAATCATGTCAAAGATTATTGTTATGCATTGTAACCCTCTTCCTCCAGGTTTGTAGAAAAAGTTCATACAGGTTTCATCCCAAGTTGGTCCATCATTGACAATGTTAGCTCAATCCATGAAGCAGTTCATTGGGCCTACACTCACAAGGTGGCTGTCTGCTTCCTGAAACTAGACTTAGCAAACGGTTACAACAAAGTGGATTGACATGCTCTTTCCTTCACTCTTGAGAAGTTGGGATTTAGTGTGTGGTTATGTAACATGATCAGATTCATCTTCCAGACTGTTCGATACTAGGTTGCTATGCAAGGGCGTACTTCCAGGATCTTTTTCCCTTCCCAAGGGCTCAGGCAAAGGGACCCAATATTATCTCCGTATCTATTTTCTTTGGTGCCTGATAATTTGTGCAAGTGGCTTTGCAAAATAGGCTTTTCTTCAGCTTTTCCGTAGGATCTTAACACCCTCAGATATGCATATGATACTGTCATTTTCTTCAAGGACTCCATCTTGGAAGCTAGAAAAAGCAAAGAAAATTGTAAGTCTATTTGCTCAATCCAATGGGTCAGACGTTAACTGGCAGAAGACTGAACTTTTTCAGATTAAATACTCCCTGCTTCTTGTGCTAAAATTGCTAGGAGGTTTGTTTGCTCACTGGGATCTCTTCTAGCCACTTATCTTGGACAGCCCCTGTTTCAAGGAAAGATGTCTATCTCTTGCTGACAACACAGTATCGAAAAAATGCATAAATGACTGGAATCATGAAAAGGTATGTTCCTCTCTTCTATGGGTAAACTCACCCCGGCCAAAGTTTGTGCTCTCTTGGAACTCTAATAATGAGGAACGTTATACTCATTTGTATACCAGGAACCTCTTCATCCAAGGAATTCTAATAATCGAATCACAAAAACTATGTCACCTTATCAGCATTGACAACAGGAGAAGCACAGGAAAGTAAGGAGTATAAAAGCTTAAGCGATCAGCTACGGATATGTGCAGTAGTAGTAAACCAAAGACTGTGTTGGAAATATATTTACCCAGCAACAGTATTTGAAATTCTGATTCAATGGCAGCGCTATGGAACAGCAGATATCGATGCAGGCGAACAACGTGACACTGTACGATGGCTTAGCTGCGACTGGATATCTGAATGAAGGGTGACAATTTGATGACGGATTCTGCAATCCGCCACCAAAAATTTGAAATATTGAATATGCTCCGCACCAAATCTCCAAATGGTAAAACAATTATTGCTGCAATATTATTTTTCGATGGTTTTTTGTTTTTTGTTTTTTTTTTTTTTTGGGTTGTAAAGAGGTATAACCGGGTCCTCGCAGTAAAAGCAAAAAAATTAAATATGTTAAGCAACCTAACATGGGGTACTGAACTTTGAACATGGTACCCAGATGTGCAAATCATGTAAGCTAACTAGATGAGCTCCGAGTGTTGAAACCCTAAATAAGCAAAACATAGGTACACCCCAAAATATATAGTTTAATTAGAATTTTATATAACTTAGCATTACTTATTCAAATTGACCTAAAGGTTCCAAATCAAGCATCTTACCACTAAGCTAACTTGAATTCAATCATAGTCATGCTTAACTCCAAAATAATGTAATATTTTGGCAGGATCATAATTTCATTGGCAAGTTAGTGGTTTATTAAGTACTAAATTTGGAGTTCAAGTTTGCATATGACATCCCATCTCATACTTTGCTATATCCTTAGGTTATTCTTAATAATAAATGATTTCCTAAACCTCTATTTAAATTCATGCTTAAAAACTTAGGGTGTTGATCCAAAATAACTTAATTATGATTATTTCAAATTCAAACACCCCCCAAAATAACTTGACTATAACAATGATGCATTAGCTTAGTGGTAAGACTCTTGATTTGGAAGTTCTAAGTTATAGGTTCAATTGTAGTTGGAAATGATGAGGTATAAAGTTCTAATTTGACTATATGTCTTAAGAAAAATATGTTTTTGGTTCCAACACCATCCCTATTTTGACTATTTATATGCATTAAGTTATAGTCAACATGATAGTATAGGACTGTAGATGGAGATAACATCCTTTTAGTTGACTAACCTTTAAAATTCACACTTCTATGTCCTTCAAGCATTTTTAACCTTAAACATAAATAGAATTGAATTTGTACCTTTTTTTTCCAAAAAAAATGTTATTTCAAAAGTGATTAAATATTTTAAGTTTTTATTAAAGAAGAGAATGATAATTTTAGTAGTATTATACAACAAGCACCTCTCCAATTTACTATTGAGAAAGTCATAGAGAGTATTTGATGAGCAATGAGGTATCCTAACACTCCACCATACAAGTCACAAGTGCATGCGCACTACCAGATTGTAATCCGTGGATGGACAATGTAAGTAAGTTAGGAGTTTATAGTAGATTCATGATCATTGTCTTCCCACTTTGAGTTAGTGAAGTTCAAGTGTATGGTTAACTCTCAATGAGGTATATGATTAGTTGATGTTGTTAGGCTCTTATTACTCCTAGTTATGAACATAATGGAAGTGAAATTAAAATCTAAGTTTAAGTAACAATGGAAATATAAATCTATCCTAGCCTATAGCAATGAGCATCTGGTCCCGACTTGCTAGTCATGTCTTAGGCTCGTGCAATTGTTACTAGGATTACCAAGTAGGTTCACTACTAAGCAAATAAATCAAAACCACTACTAAGTTATAAAACAATTACACTTAAATGCTCGAAACTAGTCATACTCATTTGCTTTACTAATAAGTATGTAAAATAAAGTACTTGGAAATGTAAAGTCCTAAACTAAAGTAAATAGGAAAATTAAGCTAAGTAAAACAAAAGAACTAAGGGAATGCTACAATGATGAAAAACAATCTTGATCTTTATTGCTAAACATGAATTGTGTCCAAGTACAATCCACTTGAATAAAGACATTGGTCAACTACTCAACACCACACTTCATGCATTCACTCTCTATTGCTAACTATGGAAACAAATTACAAGAGTCTAGCTAAGGTGGAATAAAAATTGTTGTTGCTGGTCTGACCAAGTGTCAATATTTGTAAGGTCACATAGCTCCTGAGACATCACATCAATGATGACATAGGTAAAGGTATGATATTGTAGCTATGATATCACTAATACGATATTGTAGATACAATATCGTAGATATGATAGCATGCTTACCAAAAAATGGACTCATCATACCCTCACAACTGACTAAAAACTCATCCTTGAGTTAAAACAAAATGAGGATAGACTCCCTTACAAAATTGGGAGGTAGACTTACACTTGACATGACTAAGTATATACATGACTCTGAATGCTGCATTGTCATTTAGGTGGTGATTTTACAAAATCATTATGCATAACATGATGGACACATTCAACAACAAAACAAAACAAAATGAAGTAGCTCAATGTAGCCTTAAGTTCCTGGTGATGGAGGCTCTTCCATTAGCTTCTTCCCTTTATCATTAGGCTTTTGAAATTGATAATGGTTCAGGAGCACCTGAGGCTTCTCTTCTTCTAACCAAGGATCATGTATAGTCCATGTGAATTTAGTAATGTTGGATGACGTTAGTACATCCCATGGACATGATAGTTGTTGATGAGTGGCGAGGTGCCCCTACACTCAACCATACGAATACGAGCGTAACATGTGCGATCCGGTCGAACTCTGCAGACTAAGTGCCTACAAGCCTCATGGAACACTTAAGGTTAATTATTCGTTGTCTTCCCAGACTTACTTGTATTTGTCATGGTGTATGGGTAAGTAAGTATGAGGTATATGATTTTTATATCTTTTTATGTTTTATCTCCTATGCTATCAAGGTGAAGGGTTGAGAGACNGAGAAGGGTGAGAGAGAAAGTAGTAAATAACTAATAAAGCATGTAAATAATAGATAATAAATAACAATAAATAAAATCCTAATTAGTCTATTCCATGCACTACAAGGTTTATCCAAGAAGCTCGTCTTTATTGTCGAACACAAACTTGTGTTCAAGTACAATGTTTGCTCGAATAAAGATCCGTTCACTTTAGGACTCCTACTGCGGGCACATGGAAAATATTCTATCTCTGGAGTGATCAATCTACCAGAGTTTCCCTACTATTTAGCCTAGGATGAGGAACAAGGGAGAGTCGCCTCTTATTTATAGATATGACAGTGCACCGCAATATCGCGTACACGATATCGCGGGGGACGATGCGATATTGCGTACACGATATTGCGAGGGATGCAATATCGCGGCCCATGCGATATCGTGTCCCATCATACCCCCATGACTAAATGAAAACTCATCCTCGAGTTCTTTACAATAATATTGGGAAGGTATGGGATTATTGACTCAAATGGAACTAATGGGATTATCATGTTATGGAACTAAGTGTCGCTGTTGCCAATGCCAAGATTGTGCCTTTCGTTGTCCATCGGTAAGTGCACCATCGGTCTTGCTCCTTACATAGCTGCTTCAGCACTGCTCCATTCCAAGCATTCCTTCCAAATCCCTTCCATTGTTGCATGATCGCCATCTACACACACAACACAGTCTTATATTAGCAAGGGTAATTGAATCATCATGTAATTGATACCTTGCTTTGGTGAAAGTCCATTGGATGAGTTGTGGTATGGCTGATATGGGTCTGGAGATATATTAATGATGACTATCGAAGGTGTAGGGGCTAAGAAAAAATCAAAAAAATCGGGGCTAGGAGAAAATCAAAAAAATTGGGCCCCATACCCCCATGACTAATTGCAAACCTCCGGTAGCGTTAGAATGGAGAAAGAAAAGGAATAAGAAAGATAGATAAAAAGGGACAACTGTGACATCGATGAGATGGATGTCAAGATGGAAATGAACAAAATAAAATAGATTGCAAAAATGTTAGGGAAAAGAATTTAACTAGTGCCCCAAATAGGAATGTCAGTGGGTCCTCCCCAAAGCATGCTCATGCCCTTAATGCCCTGACAAACCCACATTCAAAGAGTCCGTAGGCTTTGAGAATGTCATTTGGAACAAGAGTTAAAGTCTTAACCACAAGAATTTACCAAAAAGAAGACAATGCATCAACCAAAATATACACTAATGATACAACCAACAATGAGGTGAACAATGGAGAGAAGGATGGAGAGAAGAGAAAGGAATGGAATCCCAAGAACAAGGTGGTGTACAGCCCCTTGTGTGTTTCATGATGAATGTAACTTGGCAAATCTCATTCCAAGTCTGGCCTCAAACCAACCACATCTAGTGACTTTGCATCAATGCATTCGGTCAATCCATCCCCTTGAAGTAACAAGAACGTCTTCTCCAAGAGCCACCACCATTCCGACAAAACAAGAGGGAGAGAATGGGAAGCAAGAAGGGCCTTAGTTAGAGGGAACATTTTTATTTTGAGTTCCATAACCAGTGCTTGTAGCCGAAGGAATTATTTCGTCTAAGTGTGTGAGAACCACACCATGCAAAGATTTTGTTATTTTTATTGCTCAGCTTCCCGATAATTGGGTAATGTCGAAGCGGCAAGAAAACTCAAGAAGAACACATCCAAGCACCCAAGAGAATGGCCAACACAAATGCATCAAGTTCCCTTGAAGTCACACCCTTTGCAATCCTTGAGTCCTTCCTTAGTTTGAAAAATGCCTAGTCACCAATTCGTTAAAGTTCTTATTTAGAAGGGACTGTACATTTCC
>MNCI01005076.1:5561-30327 GCA_015680685.1 Gnetum montanum | reverse complement strand
GAAAAAGTATAATGATGTTGAAAAACAAAAATAAGAAAAGTTAAAGAAATATGTAAAACAAAAACAAGAAAATTTAAAGAAATTTTTAAAACAAAAATGTGTAAGACAAAAACATGTAAAACAAAAATGTGTAAAACAAAAATGTGTAAAACAAAAATGTGGAAAACAAAAATGTGTAAAACAAAAACGTGGAAAACAAAAATGCGTAAAACAAAAACTAAAAAGAACTGAGGGCCCCAAATGATTAGCCTAGGTGGCCATCTCCCCCATGACTGAATTTCAAGGAAGAGATCCGAAATAATGAACGTCTATTTGAATTTCGTAGAAGTGCCCAACTTCTCCCAACTGATGTTCTTAGATTAAGGGATAGAAGTTGGCGACACTCATATTCCAATGTGTCTATGCCTCTGTTGTTGGCATGGGTTATTTCCCAAGTTCGTTCCATGCATGTTTGTCAGTTGCTCTTTCGACTAGCTGTCAACCACGGGGTGTCTACTACTTGTTGTGTGGTTGCTACATACAAGCATCTTTGTTTCAAAGTATCAAGGGCACACCTGTTGCATGGAGGCATTTCCTCCATGTCATCACCCGATGAATCACTGTATGTGATGCATGGAACTTTCTCTTCTTGATCTTTCCATAAATGTTTACCTTAGAGATTTCCAAGGAAAGATCGTGGATCCCTAGGTATGCATCTATCGTACTTAGCCATGGCCTTCCCATTATAATTGGGAAGTCCCCTTCGTTATTGTTAACTTCAATCACTAGGAAATTGGCTGGGTATGATCAACCACACACAATGGTAATAATGTCCTCCACCAATCCCAAGGGAATGGTGATGGACTGGTCTACCAGCTCTAGTTGAATGTTGCTCTTCTTAAGTTGGGACAAGTTCCAGGCTTGATACATCTCTCGTGAAATTAGTTGACTCCGGAACTTGAGTCAAGAAGAGCCTTATGTGGTTCATTCCTGATGATTTGTAGATAGATTAAGGGGCTTCCAGGGTCAAAGAGTTTCCTGGGAAGGTGTCCTACCTTGATCTAGTCGGTTATGGTATGTGTTAACATAACTGTATGCGTGAAGCTCTGATTTTGGTTTGAAGGGAGCTCCGAAGCCTTGTATGTTGGAGGAGTGGTTGTGGACTCAACCACTTGTTGTTGTGAGAGATTGTCTGGGCTTTTGGTTTTGAAGAAAGGTCTTCTCTTTTTATAGTTGTCAGAACCAGTAGCGGGTTGAATGTTTACATCTCTCATAATGTTACGTTGTTGCGGTTGAGTGGGGAGTTCCCCTTACATTGTTGGAGCAGGAGGTGTTATGGGAACTATCGGTGGAAGAGGTTCAGATGGATTAGGAGGATGGTAGGTATGTGGGGTGCCTCCCGGAGGAGAAGGAGTCCTCCTAAAGTACTCTCGAACTTGGTAGTGACATTGGGGAGTTGTGTGATCCATAGAGTCACTTGGAGAAACTGGCTGTTGCACATAATAGCCATAAGGATCAGGTTTTCGGTAAGGGTATTGATGTTTTGGTGGTGGCATCCCCCATGAATGTGGGTATTGCCACTGTTGATGTTGCCTAATGGGTTGTGCTGGAGTTCCATGTGGATAGTACGTTAATGGTTGGTGGAACTGCCTTGGGGTACCTTGAGGATAAGGTAACCTTCGGGGTGTCTGCCGTTGGTTGAGTCTTGGGTTAAGTGCATACATCCTAGACTCCTGTAGATGTGAGATGATTGGACAACATCCCTTAGGATGGTCATAGTGGAAGTTCTCACATCCACCATCATTGTCTGTGTCTAAATCCACAACCTCATCGGAGATAGTAATTTTTCCCTTTTCCTTGTTATGTGTAGGGCCTGAATCTCTATGCTTTTTCTTGTTCTTGTCACTACTTCGTTCCTCCTTAGACTCCTCTACGATTTTCAAGACAGTTTCAAGTCTGGAGTCTAAGGAATCCCACAGTTGATCCACCTTAGCCGATACTTCTATTGTTATTTTTTGAATCGGCAAGCTTTTTCTGTTCACCAACACTTCGAGTGATGACTCATCCTCTTCATCGCAAAATTTCACTTCCTTCCTTTGAAGAGAGGGATCACAGTTATATTCTTCTGAACTTTCTCTTTTTCATAGCTCACCTTCTTCTTTTGCTACTTGTTCCAACAAGCGATGTATCTCATGGGATCTAAGTTTTGATAATCTCCCTTGGGCATAAGTCCCAAGGGTTCTCCTAGTTTCGTACCTTAGCCCATCTGCGATGTGGCGGAGTTGATCCTGCTGTGTGTAACCATGGTCCAAGCAACGATATAACAATGCATAGTAGCGGCCCATGGCAGCATCCAAGGGTTCGTGAATACCTTGTTTCCATATTTGGATCTACTTACGCAAGTTAGACACTTTGGAGTACATTTGATACTTATTGTTGAAGAGTTCTAACATCGTACTCCACCTCCTAATGGTTTTCGGTTCCAAGGAATAGTACCAACTCTCTGCTTCCTTAGTGAGTGTCCTGGGAAATAACTTTAGTTTGTGCCACTCGTTCTCTATGTTCTGCAAGGCGTAGGCATCATGGAATGCCTGTAAATGATGTTGCGGATCAACGTTGTACCCCCCCTCAAAGCATGGGATATTGTTCATGTCTAAACACTTGATCTGACTATCTCTTAAATGCCTTGTTGGGATTCTAACTACCTCCATTATATATAGCATGCTTTAGGTGGCAAGTAGGGGTTCATCATGATCATCTCTTTCATGACATCTATGATGTCTATGTTGTTCACTACTTTCCCTTCGTTCATGCCCTTGTCCTCTCTCTCGACTCTCTCGTCGAGGTCTCTCATTTTGCCTACCTCTATCCTCACCGTTATGCTCATGGTAGCTGCACCTAGATGTGGAAGGAGAGGGCGAATGATGTGAATAAGGGGAAGAAGAAGGAGAACCATTGCCATGATGATGCTTCTTACCTTCTCTTCTATGGCTTCGGCCTCAATCGTGATGATGAACCAAGTGCCCATCCTTGTCATATGTTGTTGTTCCCTAAGTGAACAGTGGGTGTTCACAAGGATTAGAACCAGGGTTGTGTATTGTGAATCGTAGGTTCTGATACCCCACCCCCTCACTTTCATTAGGAGGGGGAACATCTTTTGATAGAGAACTAGTTATAAGTGGTTCACCATCTCCCATTTCACTTAGGACGTGCAGGACCTCTTTGCCCTTCAACAGTGTATGTTGGCTCTCTTTCCTTGAGTCCCTCATACATTGTGCTTCTGTGGGATGATAATCCCTTATATCAAAGTCACCTATAACGTATTCAGTATAGAGTTGAGTCATGTCGATCTATGCCAAAGCACAAAGGAGCATGTTGGGGACTGATCGATCCGGAGGTAACACGATGTTACCTTGTAAATCTCTCCAGTGCAGTTGTTTGTCTTGATGGAGGATAAAGGTAAAGTTAGGTATATACTCATCGGGATGAGTATATACCATCCTATATTGTTGAGGCACTGGCAGATTTAGGTTATGTGTTTTTGACTGCCAACTGTTCTTTGTATGATCCCTAGGTGGTGAGTTGCTCTTGTGAGAAGAAGACATCTTAGTTTAATTCGGTGTGCTGATTAATTGTTATATAATTTTTTTTAATTAACCCTGAAGGTTTGTTTAAGCTCCTAACTATGTGAGTGATTTCCTATGTTCTACTTAGCACAAAAACACTTAATCCACGACAACGGTGCCAATGATGAGTGGCGAGGTACCCCTACACTCAACCATACGAATACGAGGGTAACACGCGCGATCTGGTCGAACTCCGCAAACTAAGTGCCTAGACGCCTCATGGAACACTTAAGGTTAATTATTCATTATCTTCTCAACTTACTTGTATTTGTCACAGTGTATGGTTAAGTAAGTCTGAGGTATATGATTTTTATATCTTTTTATGTTTTATCTCCTATGCTATCGAGGTGAAGGGTTGAGAGATTAATTGACTAACTCTAACTAATGAACTAAGTCTAAATTAACCTAGCATCAACATCCATTCCCACTTACTGTACACACCCTGAATCGATGAAACTATGGCTACCAAATGCTAATCGTTGCTAGGATCACCACACGTAACGCACATGCTCGAAGCGGTCGTACTGAGGCACTTAACTAGGAGAGAAGGGTGAGAGAGAAAGCAGTAAATAACTAATAAAGCATGTAAATAACAGATAATAAATAACAATAAATAAAATCCTAATTAGTCTATTCCATGCACTACAAGGTTTATCCAAGAAGCTCATCTTTATTGTTGTACACAAACTTGTGTTCAGGTACAATGTTTGCTCGAATAAAGATCTGTTCACTTTAGGACTCCTACTGTGAGCACATGGAAAATATTCTATCTCTGGAGTGATCAATCTACTAGAGTTTTTCTACTTTTTAGCCTAGGATGAGGAACAAGGGAGAGCTACCTCTTATTTATAGATATGATGGCGCACTACGATATCGCGTATGCGATATTGTGGGGGACGATGCGATATCACAACGGTCGTGATATTGTGTAAACGATATCGTGGCCCATGCGATATCACGTCCCATCAGTTGTGGAAACATTTTATTTACTTTGACATACCATTCCTCAAGCTACCTTCTTTCTTGTTGAAAAGCTCTGACCACCTTCATTAATTCTTGATAATCAAACATCCAACATGTTAGGTTTTCTACAATATCTTTCTATCCTTAGTAGCTAACCTTGACAATTTTAAGCTTAAAGTTTCCCACATGTAATTTTTGCAATGCATCCTTCCGATCTAAAAACTCTTTTTCATACAATGCATATACTACTACTACCTATTACTCAAGCTTATTGTGTGGCTATCCTACTATTAACATGGCCAGGTTAGCATACCGAAGGTTTGCTAACCCCATGTACTCTATTAAATCCTTGATCTGTAGATCATTATTTTTTTATTTCAGCTAGGTAGATTTGGACAAGGCTGTCTAGGATGGGCTGCCAATCTAGTATCTATGTAGTGATGGAATTGATCTTGGCCTTTTCCATCTAGATCTCCTTCTTGTTGATCTGCTTGTACATGCCCACTTGATTCCTAAAGTGTTTCTTGAGCTTCTCATCCCTTTTGGCCTTATTCTGACACACGCTTATTTCAATTCCACACTTTTGGCATATCGTGCATACTTACTCCATTGATAACGTTTTCCTTTCATGGGCCAATTTATTCATATACTAGATAACATCGATGAATTGTTCTCACAACTGATGAATACTTTCTTTTTAAGAACATTTTTCTACTTCTCAATGTCCATCAACCTTGTGTTGTTTACAGTAAGCTTTATGTTCTTCTCTTCTAAGGTAGTGATGATTTTAACATGTGTGTATGTTTGGGCTTTAGTCACTAATGCATTGCACACAACCTTTTCGCTCTCCATCTTAACTTGTATGTTCCTTACAAATAATTGCATGACCTAATCTATTCTGAATTGTTCTAGTTGGTTTGGGGCTACAAATTGTGCATGGTCTCTCTTTTCTACTCTCAAAGCTACTCGTTTAGCCTATAGCCTTTGCATCTTATTTTCTGCATGTCCTACTCTTGTTTCTACCATAACCAACTTTCCTTTAGTGGCTATAAGATTAGACTACACTGCACTGATATCACTAGGGATATCAAAGAGATTCTACATTACTTGGCCTATCTACAGTAGTTTGTCAAGGACATCCTCATGCTTTGCTGGTGTCATGGATGTTCCAACTAACATTTGAGCATCTTTGAATTTAGAAATATCAACTGATGGCATAATGGAAACATTGAAAGATTCTTTGATATGATCAGTTATAACCTTTGTTGCTCCTACTACATCCTAGTGTTGCATAACCATGACTATAGTGCCTTCCCTAGTTTCTAACATCACCTGGAATGAGTTGTGCCCAATCATCCTCTCCTCCTACCTACAAAGATACCTACCCACTAGTAGGTTCTGTGGAGATTATAGGTCTTATGGAGTTGTCTCTTCCTTTGTACAAGGTGGACCCCTCCCTTGCTCCCTAGTTGATGATCTCTAAGATTTGTAGTATATGACTCATTAAAGGTCAATAGTCTAGTCATGGTGGTGAAGCTTATTATTCAGGCCTATCATTAGTAGGTGTTGACCCATTAGGTCTTGCTTGTTGCTGTTGTCTGGTAGCTAGAATCTTATTGGTTGGTTTAGAACCTAATGCTCCCTCAATGCTTGTTGGCTTTTCTAACTAATCCTTCTTGGGTAGTACTAGCTTTAACATTTCTGTGTAGGGTGCATTTTAGGCTTTCCATGGAACATTATTTGTGTAGCCTAGGATCCCTACTTACTTGCATAGCTTCCTAACTAGGCAAGGAAATGGAAATGTAAATTTCACTACCTTCTTCTCCTCAAACCTTCTTTTGACCTCTAGGAAGAGTAAATAGGTGACGTTGGCATTGAACTTTTCCATCAAGATTACACTTCCTCTAACTACATAGGTAGAGATCTTGTTGAGTCTTTTTGTTGAAAACAAGTGATATGTTCTAATCTTGAAGTAAATTTTCTCTTTAGTAGTTAGCTTTCTGTAATTCTTATCCTCCTTGTCATAGGCTCTTTGTAGCCATAACTTTTTTACATCTATGTCGAATCTTGTAGGTATTTGCATGACATTGGCTCCAACATTTGGAATGTTTAATTCCTTGGCAAGTGCTCCAATGGAGTATGGCACTGAGACTCCTTTGATTTCTATTGTTGCATCATCTTGCTTATTTTTCTAGAATTGATAGACTTCTCCCAAATACCATTTAGCATTATTGGACAAGGTTGGCCATAAGGGAGAGGATTGGAGTTGTGTTTAGATAGATTTAGGGGAAAAATTCATAAATGGTTCAAAATTTAATTCCACAATGACCATGGACATTATGCACTTTTCTTGAATGGCCTAAAGGCATTTTGCCGATAGCATGAGGCATTGTCCTTATTATGGCACTAGCAGTGCCTTTGCCTTAGCTTGTGCATATTGTTTAGTAGTAGGGGTTTGTTGTTGGTTGCTAAATGATTGGGCTTCCTACCCTCCATGTTCATCATATGAAGTTTTTTTCCTACTTTCCCTCTTCCTTGGTCCCTTGATATCTTGCTTTCCAGCTACGGGTCTTTTAGGAGCCATCTACAATCATTAGGAATTCAAGGTTATTAAAGGATTTTGAATAGATTCTTAATAGCTCATAATCCTTTCCCAGCTCCTTGGTTTGATCTAATTTGTATCCTTATTATTAGTTATGGACCTTATTATTACTGTAGAGTTACAGAAATTTTAAAAAGAAAGAAACCCTTAACTGTTGTATCTTTGATTTTTATGGTCTTTCACAGTTATCATTTTCTTGTTTATTATACCCTTAAATGTTTAGTATGTTTGGTTAGGAGAATCAATTAAGTCCATTAGCTTTTATTTGACTAGTTAATTAAAACATTCTAATTATTTTCTTTTAATTACCCCTTATATTATCTTCTGGGCATTAGAAAATTCTGGCTCAATTTTCCTTATCTATGCGCAATGCGCACACGCACACACAAAAAGACACACCCTGCCCCATCCTCCCCCCCCCCTACCCCACGCCCCCTCAAATGACTAAGTTGAGCACTTCAGGATCAATAGGATTTAATAATATCACAAATTAGAGTTGTAGCGAGGAAGTTATGGTATTGGTAAGTTCAGGCATCAGAGCTCAGAAAAATTGCAAAAACTCTTGTTGCTTGGAAATGACAAAATGAAAAAAAATTTATAACTCTTGGGTGTATATATAGTTTTTTTATATGCGCAACATTGTTGATACAACATCATATCTCTAATGTCGTAGGCCTTAATACATCATAGTTATAATGTCACTGTTGAAAAATTTTGAATTTTTGACAATTTTTGATGAAAAAATTGAGTCAATTGAATAGTTTGGAAGATGTAGAGGTTATCTAAAGGGTCTTGAATCATATATGATACTTGGATTATGAAAATTTGGCATTCAAAGATCATAAGGAAGGAATCTCGGGTAATGAAGGTCAATTAGGTATATATGAGATGGATTGAGAACTATCAAAGATATGATCATATATAAAGACTTAGAGAAGTACAAATTAGCGATTAAAGTGTCTTGGAGGCACAAGATGATGTGGAATTGGTCATCAAGTATGAGATACAAGAGTTATACAAGTGGATCCTCCCCAAAGCAAGCTTCAGCTCTTAATGCCCTTGTATAATCACACCTACAAGTGTTTGTAGGCACCTAAGGAGTTGAATGTAGAACATACTTGTTTTGCAAAATGCACATGTTAGTATTACCATATTGGAAAAATAACACTATATTATAAAAAACCATAAAATTATGATTAAATATACCAGTGAGGTGGAATGGGTTTAGAAGGGATTGTAGAAATTGGAATGTGAGGTATCTTACTATAGGCATAATGAATCTTTGTGTGTAATGTGTGGTTAAAGTGATCATTAGCCCTTTCATCCAAGATCCAAACCAAGTCCATACCACTTTCTAATGACATTGCATTGTATCATCCCCAAGACTAGCAACCACAAGACTACCATTGTTGCAACAAGCATTACCACTTGGTAATGTAGTTCAAGGAAGGAGTTTATTAATATTGCACTTATTCTTGAGAATTCTGAGAAGTCATCTACCTTCATGCATGGGTAACATGTCTTTTTAGTGGAACCCCTAGAAATTTTATTTTATGCATTGATTATATTTTTACTGTGTTGACCTTACCAGAGGACTACCTTCAGGCATGGGAAACATGTCTTTGTAGTGGAACCCCCAAAAATTTTATTTTGTGCATTTATTATATTTTTACTGTATTGACCTTACCAAAGGACTACCTTCAGGCATGGGTAACATGTCTTTCTAGTGACATGATAAGAAAATACCTATTGTACTCATACTTCCTTTTTTCCTTAGAACTCAAGAAAATAATACACTCTTATCAACAGGATAAAACTCACAATAGTAGGTCTCAGAGAATCAACAAATCCCCTTGATGTGACATCTTTTTCCATTCTCACTTGATTCTTCATTTTACTATCTAGGCATAATGATCACAAGTTTGTTTTAGTTTTATTATGAAAAAAATATCATTATGGCCATGGTAAGAACCTCTTATTATTGGAAATGAGTGGATGGATGATGTGGTCTCACTATATATAGAACTAGTCCTTCATGATTTGATAATATAGGGTAATCCTTTTCTTATTGGGACTACATCTTGCTTTATTCCTTTGCACTTTATTAGAAAATTAAGAAAAATATGTACAAGAAAAATGATAAGAAATGAAAAAATAGAGAAAGAATTTAAAAAATATCAAACAATAGCAGATGATTAAGAAATAGAAAAGTATAAAAGTATGAAAAGATATCAAAGAATGTGAAAAATTAATAAGAAAAGAAAAAGATTCAGTGTAGTGCCTAAGTGTTACATGGGACACCCCCATGACTATTATTGGAAACAATCAACCACAAGATAGAACAGGTTGAGGGTGGTTTAGCAAACTGGGTAGATTCCACAAAGAAGTTAGGATGTTCATAGTATGGTTTAACCTATTGAATATTAACTAGAATAAGTTTGTGTAGGGTGTTTGGGTGGTAAATTTGCATGGTGCCTGTGGACTATGTTACTTGGACGATGTAGGACCCTTCCCATAAGGTTTGGAACTAAGCCTTCTGTGATACATGAATGGGATTATAATATAGGACTTTATCATTTAGCTAGATTAATACATGCTATATTCATGCATCATGCCTATGTTTGGAGTATTTCTTATGTATTTCATTACTCATCAGTCCTACAAGTCTATTTTTCTCCAAAAGGTTAAGATTCATGAAACGTTCTTTCTAAGAAAAGCTTAGGTCTAGGCCAAGTTTACTAGTAGTAGCTAACATTTTTAGCTCTGCTTAGATTAGTAGTGTAGGCAACTTTTCATAGACTAGATCATAGGGTGAATATCCTATGGGAAGTTTCCATGTGATCCTATATGCCCATAAAGCATCATTTAATTTAGTGCTCCAATCCTTCCTAAATCAACTAACTGTTCTATTTAATATCCTTATGAGTTCCTAGTTAGTTACTTCTACTTGACCATTTTCTTGGGGGTGGCATGGTGTAGTCAGCTTGTGGTTCCCCCCAAGTTGTTACATTAGCTTTTTAAATTTAGCACACAAGAACTATGTTCCATTGTTAGATATGAGCATACGTGGTACTACAAACCTATTAGCCATGTGCTGTTGAAAGAATTTAGTAGCTTTTTTTGGCTATGCAATCTTTGACTACAACTGCTTCGACCCATTTTGTACAATAATCAACTGTCACAAAAATATATGCTTTCCCATTTGATATCAGTGTGATGGATCCCATAAAGTCAATTTCCCAGATGTTAAATGGGTTTGATGGCTAGATCCATTGATGCAGTCCTTCATTCTTGGCCATTATTCCTCCATCACATTGACATATTTCACAAGTCTAGATGAAGTGTTGTGTGTCCTAGAATATGATAGGCCAGAAGTAGCCTGCCATCATAAGCTTTAGTGCTATTTTGCACCTTGCATAGTGATCACCACATGGCCATTCATGCGCATCTTGTATAATTATTTGTTGGTTCCCTTTTGGAACAAACCATCTAACTAATTGATCAACATAGATCTTGTAAAGGTTTCCATTGATTTTCATATATTGCTTCACTTTGTGGAGGAACTACTCTCTTTGTATTCTATTCCACTCAATAGAGAGTTGTTGTATGAGAAGATAAGTCATATAGTTAGTAATTCATGACTTCTCTGTTGACTTGACAACCATTATTATCTTTGTGAACAAATTTTCATCGGGAAAATGGTATGATAATGGTTCTTCTTGCTTTTGTGAAATCCATCTTAGCCTTGACAAGTGATCTACTATGACATTCTCTATTCCTTTCTTGTCGATCATGGTGATGCCAAATTCTTATAATATTATGAACCATCTTATCATCCTTGGACTTACCACTGGTTTATTCATTAGAAATCTTATTGTACTATGGTCAATGTGGACATAAATAGGATACCTGAGCACATAATGTCTAAATTTCTCGAATGCATACATCATGGTCATAAAATCTTTTTCAATATTAGTGTAATTAAGTTGTGCTTCAATGATGCTTCAATTGGCATAGTGTATGTAGTACGACCTTTTTTGATCCATCAAGCTACGTCAATACTATGCCCAATGCATAATTAGAAGCATCTATCATTATGTGGAAGGGCTTGGACCAATCCAGATCTCAAAGGATTGGTGTTTTAATTAGATTTTATTTAGTATTTCAAATTCCTTGTTACATTTTTCTTTCTATTAGAATGATGCATCTTTGTTTGTTAACTCTACCAATGGCTTGGCTATTTTTAAAAACGTTTCCATGAATCTTCTATAATATCCTATATGGTTCAAAAATGATCTAACATCTTTAATAGTTTATGGTCTTTGGGTGATATTCTGAATTACTCTTATCTTTTCTTGATCAACCCCTATTTCTTTCTGTGATACCCTATGTTCCATAACAATCCCATCTTAGACCATTAAATGGCTAATTTACCAATTGAGCTTCAAATTTCTTTCAACACATCTTTTTAATACCTACTCCAAATGGTCCAATTCCTGCTTGAAATCTATCCCATAAGTAGAGAAATCATCCATAAATGCTTCTACGCCATTACCACTTTGTTTTTGGAAGTGTTGTCACATAAGACCATTTCTTGGAGTAGTAGTAAAATATGCCTCTGGTTTGAAAAGAAAAATATTGAAGTTGACCATATTGGTGATATACAAGTTTTAGTTACTCATAAAAAGGAGATTTTAATTATGTGATATGATAATACATTTCTTGTCTTAAAGTTTTCTTTTAAAGAGAAGAATCAAAAGTTTTAAAAAGGGACTTTATCACAAAGGATAAAGAGGAATATGACATATTCATATCATTATTTTCTGGAAGTTCAAAAGTTTAAGAAATAGAGATCAAAATCTTTGATTAATTTATATAAAATATATCTATGGGTGTTCTAATTTTTCCATTTGAATCTGCTATGTGCATAGGAAGACTTGGGAGAGCTACAAAATCAAGAAAAATTAATATTATGGTATTAAATTTCTAGAGTGGCAAGTGCAGACTCTGCAGTGACCAAAAATTCAAGAAGAAGAGAAAACAATGATCTTTAACTAATTTCATTTAAACACATTGATAGCAAAGTTGCCTGCAGAAATACAAGAAAACCCAAATTCAGGCTCAAACTCAATTGCAGTTGACATTAAAAAAAACAAATAGAGCAAAGGCTAAAAAAGAAAAAAAAAACAAAACAAAAAATGCAAAATAATAATAATAATAATATCTACAAACAATTTGAAAAATGTTAACAATTGGAAACAATGTGCCATTTCCATAGGAGCTTCCTTGTCGGTGATGACGCCACGACCTCAACATCATTAGAAACTACAACATCAGTGGCAATTCCTTTACACATGCTGCTCAAGAAAATTCAATCATACAAAGGCTATGGAACCTCTTCTACATCAACTTTGTGAAAATCCTTCAATGAATGATAGGAATGGGACTAAACCATGACTTGAGAATGAAGCTAGGGTTTGCTTCCCCATTGCAAGGACAAAATCTTAATCACAACACATGGCAACAAATCTTTCATTGTGGTAGTGGCGTTGGCCCTACCTTTGATCTAAGAAACCTAAGCATTCAACCCATAGTGGAGCTTCTAGAAGGCTAACAAGCATCCACAGTTGTTGAAGAGGAGGATCCACTATGTAAAGCATGAGATACGAAGATGTGGTTACACCAGAGAAATTACCATTGCCACCCATATCCACTAACTTCATTCTTGATGTTACTCATGGCTACTAAAAGCCTGCACACGCAAAAATAAAAAATAAAAAAAAATCAAAGTGTTTGGTAGATGTCATGGAGAAATTAGCTCAAGAAAAAAGTGGATGGACATTAAACAAAGAAAAATATGCTAGTGCTTGGGGTTGCTAATTCAACCATACATGAAAATTATAGAATATATAGACAAGCAAAGTTATAGTTGTTCTTTTGTTTTCAGAAAAGATATTATTATCCAATGGGATACTTGGCAAGCATTACCTTATTTTCCATGGGATTCCATGAAAGTTGTAACTTCCTATGATGGTTACAACTAAAAACTCAATGATTTTTTTAGCTTTCCATAAACAAAGAAAATACTTACTAACCATGGCACATATTTCTCAAATTATTATAACTTCTAGGGTGGTTATGATTTAATCCCCCTAGATATTTATAATACCCATAACTTTTCATGATTGTTATAATTACCCAAAGCTATTATAAAAAAGGCTTAAGGGTAGGATGAAAAGGGGAAGGATGATTGAAAAAAGACATTTAAAGAATTGTTGTAAGATGGCTTATTTAAGACATCAATTCGACTACTTTTTTTTAATCATGTGAGTTCATTTCTTTCCATTTTGTTTTAGTTGCTTAGCTAATGGTTTAGATAGTATCATGCTTAGCATTTAATTTTGTTATTTTTCCAAGGTTACTTTTATAGCTCTATTTTTGCACAATATTAGACTTCTATTAAGATTTTCCATAGAAGAGCTCATGTTGTTGAAAGCCACAAGAGCAATTTAATAGTAATGTCTTAACAAAATTGCCTATTTTGAGCATAGAGAATTTAGGAAAATCTTTGATACTTTGTTGGAATTGAAATAGCTTCTTTATTTTTAACGTTTATTGTCTTGGTATTTCAATCTAGAAATTGTCAATTCTTTGAAAGCTCTGTTGAATGTAATTTTTGACATCTATTAACTAGCCAAAATAGAGACTTGTACTTTGTCATTTATGTAGCAATTTTTGGTAGTATAATAAGATTGTCTTTATAAAATTGCATGTTGGGCTTTGAAAGTTTAGACAATTCGTAGTTATTAAATTGGAAATAGCTTTATTGTGAAGTGTTTCCTCGTGTTAATTTATCTTGCTTAAATATTTGAGATTTCACACAAATTTGCTTTCTTTTCTTTCTCTTTTTATGTCCATTGAATCTTGCTCCATTTTTAGTTTTCTTGTGGAATTTTCTCTCTGGGGGAAATTAATAGTAGATTGGTAGATTTTTTCTTAAATATTTTTGTAAAATTTTATTTGTTACAAGTAGTATGATAAGGACCATATAGACTAAGTGATTGAACAAAATAGGAATCTCCAACAACTCATAGTATTTGACAAAGTTAGCCGAATCTCTTTTATGATAGCTAATTATAGTTTTATATATCACCCAACCATTTCAATATTCACAACAGTAAACACATACTCATGTCTAGTATGTTTCATAATTATTGAGATTATTTGGAGGTATCTGGGCCTTGGTGTTGCCAAAGACCAGCAAGCATCTAAACCTTGTTTGAAGAACACCTTTGATCTCATGACTTCCCAAGGTCATGAGATTGTGAGGCCACCCCACATTGGTGGTCCAGTCTCAAATAGTCGCCTATAGTTCTTTTGACTCTAGAAGGAGGGTTGAAAATTTATCTTCTAAGTTCATAAGCTTGATAGTTTGAGCACAGTAATAGTTCTTTGTTATTAGAAAAGCTTAAGAAATTAGATACTATTTTCATTTCATGACCAAGGAGATTGATAGTTTGAAAGATTTTAAAGATTCCAAAGAATTTTCTAAATATAAGACTAATTATTTATTAGAAGAAGAAGAGAAAAAGGTTTTTGAGCTTAGATCAAGTAGTAGAGTAAAGACTAGAAAGATAAGGGGATCACCCCTTCTGCTTGGTTTATTAGTCTATAAGAGAAAGTCAAAGAAGTATAAGAGTTCAATGATCAAAAGGAATTCTAGTAGGATGGCAAATCCTTGGCAAAGAGTTACACCTTTAGGTTTTCAAAATTACAATGATATTCCTAAGGTAGTTTACAAATATTTTTTTGAACCTTTTATTCTTGGAAAATATTACTTAGCGAAAGAGTATATTCACATATTTGAGTTAACTTTAGCTCATGCAAATGTTCAACATCAAGATCAAGCCTATAGATTGTTTGTAGAAAATTTAAAGGATATGGCTCAAATTTGGTATTCAAACTTGCCAAGTAATAATATCACAAGTTGGGACAATATGAAGAATCTTTTATTGGCCCAATTTGGCAATCAATTAGATCAACAACAACTATACTATGGGCTAATATAGGCTAAGCAAGGAGTCAATGAGTCAATTAGAGATTTCAACATTAAGTTTCAATGAATTTGTGGGCTCTTTCAAAGACAATATAGACCATCAAAAGAAATTCTTAGAGATACTTATCTTAAGGTTGCAAATCTCAATATTTTAATTTGGTTAAGGAGAACTCCAAACTTGAAAACACTAAATGATTGCTTTAGTGAAGCTATACAATTAGAAAAACAATTAAACTTGAACAATGACGAAATTATCAAAACTCAGAAAAGAGAAGAGAAAGTGATGATTCCTATACAAGATTTTGCTTAACTTAAAGCATTGCCAGGTCCATCTCATATTAAGACATAGCAAGACTCTTGATGAACCGCGATATCAGGGCTGCGATATTGAATCTGTAATATCAGGTTCGTGATATCGAAGCTTGCCATGCGATGTCAGATACCTAATATTGCATCCTACCTCATTTCTTATAAATAAGAGGTAGGTGCACTTGGCTTGCATAGTTAATTTTAGTCCCTTACCCAAACTCTTGCCTTTTCTCCCTCTTAGAGTTAGAATTATTTTTGTGTGCCCAGAGTAGGAGTCATAAAGTGAACGGATCTTTATTTGAGCATTGTGTACCTGAGCACACCTTGTGTATGGCAATAAAGACGAACTTTATGATAAACCTTGTAGCATTGAAAATAGATTAATTAATGCCATTTTCAATTATTTAATGATTTCCTTAGTTAATTAATGTTGTCTCTCTCTCTCTCTCTCTCTCTCTCTCACCCTACAACTCTCTTAAGTAAGCACACTTAGTACGATCACTTCAAACATGCATGTAACACTTGGTAACTGATGAGTGGCAAGGTACCCCTACACTTAACCATACAAATACGAGCATTACATGTGCAATCTGATCGAACTCCACAGACTAAGTGCCTACACGCCTTATGGAACACCTAAGGTTAATCAATCGTTGTCCTCCCAAGCTTACTTGTATTTGTCACGGTTGTATGGTTAAGTAAGCTTGAGGCATGTAATTTTTATATCTTTTATGTTTTTATCACCTATGCTAAGAGAGGAAAGGGTGAAGAAACTAAGTAACTAACTTTAACTAATTAAGCCTTAATTATCTTAGCATCAGTATCCATTCCCACTTTCCGTTTCAACCCTGAACCAATGCAACACTACTGGGATTACCAAACGCTATTCATTACTGGGATCACCAAGCGTAACGCACGTGCTTGAAGTAGTCGTACTGAATGCACTTAACTATGAGAGTTGAGGGTTGAGAGAGATTAAGTCCTTAAGAAATCATTTAAACATTTAACAATAATTAAAGTTCTATTTAGCTTAGTCCATATGTTGCAAGGTTTATCCAAAAGTTCATCTTTATTTTCATACACAATTGTGTGCTCAGGTACAGAATTGATTGAATAAAGATCCATTCACTTTGAGACTCCTACTACGGGCACATGCAAATTATTCTAACTTTGGAATGGAAAAATTGCTAGAGTTTGGCTAAGGTCTAGATATAGATGGAGAAACAAGGGAGAGTTGCCTCTTATTTATAGAGATGCAATATCAAGGCCTATGCGATATCGCATCCCATCAGTAACCCAGTAACAATTAGTGCTTAGTAATCCTAGTAGTGTTGCACTGGTTTAGGATGTGTACGACAAGTGAGAATGGATACTGGTGTTAGGATTAATTAAAGTCTAGTTAATCAGTTGTTAAATTAAATTAGTTACTTAGTTATCTCTCTCCTCCCTTATTAGTCTAAGACAATAAAAAACATAAAAGCCATACAAATCATATGTCTCAAGTTTACTTAACCATACAATTGTGACATACAAGTAAGCTTGGGAAGACAATGATTAACCAACCCATTTTTTTTCATCAAGGTGCATAAGCACTTAGTCCTTGAAATTTGACTGAATCATGTGTGTACATATTCATATGGTTGAGCGTAGGGATACCTCACCGCTCATCATTGGCACCATTGTCAGGGACTTTGTTGTTTTTGCGCTAACTAGAACATACGAAATCTTTCACATCATTGGAATGAACCCTTAGGGTTGGTTAAAGAATAATAATAATATATAATACATTGCACACTGAATAGACAATCATGTCTCCTTCTTCATATGAAAGTGTTTCACCACCTAGGTCTGATATAGGGAACAATCGGAGGCATAGTACACATGATAATCCACCAGTTCCTCAATAGTTTCATGTGGTATATGTTCATCCCGATGAATATGTACTAAACTTTACCTTTATCCTCCACCAACATCAACAATTGCATTGGTGAGACTTAGAAGGTAACATAGTGTTACCTAGTGATTGCTCTTTCCTAGGCATGCTTCTTTGTGATCTCACACGAATTGGTATGCAATACTTACAGGCATAGTACATTGTGAATGATCATGACTCGAGAGAGTATCAACCCATGGAGGCACATCATCAAAGGGATTTGCAACAGGAGAGACGTCATGAATCCATAAAGGGAAAGTTGTCGCAGAATGTCCCACATGTCCTAAGCGAAAACGAGGGGGGTGAACTTGCCTTAGGTAGTCACCCACACAATGATGTTCCTTCCATTGACTTCGGTCAAGGGGTTGTGTACCAGAATCTTTACTCAACTATCCATAACCTGGATTCTGGTACTGACAGAAACAAAGGGTCTGAAAAAGGAACACAAACACATGACAAAGATGGACATTCCAATCGTAACCGCGATTGAGGCTGTGACCACCAAAGAGAAGGAAGTAGGCATCAACATGATGATGGTCCCCCTTCTTCTTCACCTTCATCATCTCCTTCACCCTCTCCTTTAGGATCTAGATGTAGTCACAAAGAAAAATACCATGAGAAAAAGGGTAAGTGAAATGAGAGTCATAGATGAAACAGTTGAGAAAGGGGACAAGGATACTCTAGAGAAACACACTGTGAGAGAAGGGAGAGTAGGGAACAACATAGGCATCATAGACGCCATAGACAAGACAATCACGATGAACCCCTACTCGCTACTCAAAGTATGTTAGACATAACTGAGGTCGTTAGGATCCCAAAAAGGCACCAAAAGGATAGTAGGATCAAGAGATTAGACATGAAAAATATCCCATGATTTGAAGGGGGTACAACGTTGATCCTCAAAATCATCTACAAGAATTTCATGATGCATGTGTCTTAAAAAACATAGAAAGTGAATGGAAAAAGCTTAAGTTGTTCCCACAAACACTAGTCAAAGAAGTAGAGAGCTGGTATCGTTCCTTAGAACTAGAATCCATTCATAGGTGGAGTACCATGTTAGAACTATTCAATGATAAGTACCAAATGTACTCCTGAGTGTCCAACCTGTGAAAGCAAATCCAAGGCTAAAAACAAGGAGGACATGAACCCTTGGATGCTACCATGGGCTAATATTATGCAATGTTACATCATTGTCCTAGCCATGGTTATTTGTAGAGGGATCAGGTACGCCATCTTGTAGATGGTCTTAAGCATGAAATGTGAAGAACCCTTGGGATGTATGCCCAAGGGAGGCTATCTGAGCTTAGGATCCATCAAGTTCAAAGATTATTAGAGCAAGTTGCTAAAGAAGAACGTGAGCTAAGGAAAAGAGAGAGTGTGGAGGAATGTAATAGAGATCCTTCCCTCTGAAAGAGGGGAGTAAGATTCTGTGAGGATGAAGAAGAGTCAACACTTGAAGAGATGGTGAATAAGAAAACCTTGCCTATCCAAAAATTAGCATCGGAAGTATCGACAAAGGTAGACCAAATGTGGGATTCCCTAGATGATAAATTTCAAGTAGTTCTTAAAATAGTAGAGTCTAGAGAGTAAGGTAGTGATCGTGAAAAAAGAAAAAAAAGAGAAACTGAACATGCATGTAACAAGGGTAAGGGCAAAGTTTCCATCATTGAAAAAGTTGTGGATTTGGATACAGACAATGATAGTGGATGCTAGATATGCCAATATGACCATCCTAAGGGATGTTGCCCAATAATCTCACATTTGTAGGAGTCTAGGGTGCATCCACTCAACCCACAATTAAACAAAAGGTAAACACCCTGAAGATTACCTTATCCTCAAGGTAACCCAAGGTTGTTCCACCAACCCTTAACATATTATCCAAGTGAAACTCTACCACAACCGATTGAGTAGTATCAACAATGGCAGTACCCACAATCATGGGGAGTGCCACCACTAAGGCAACAATATCCTTACTAGCAACTTGACCCATATGGATATTACGTGTAGTAGCCAATCTTTCCACATGACTCTACTGGTCACGTTACTCCTCAACCTCACTACCAAGCCTATGAGTATTATAGGACTCCTTCTCCTAGGGGCGATGTCCCATAAACATATCATCCTTCTCATCTGGCTACACCTCTTCCACCCTTAACTCCATTACCACCTACTCTAGCTATGCAAGGTGAAATCCCTACCCAGCTGCAGCAATGTAACGTCATAAGGGCTGTAACTCTCAACCTGCTATTTGTTTTGAAAACTGCATGAAGAAAAGACCTTTCTTTAGATCCAATAGTCCAACTAAGCCCTTACAACGATAAGTGGCTGATTCTTCAACTACCTTACTATCACTTGAAGCTTCGAAGCTTGCTTCAACCCAAATACCACACTCAATGCATATGGTCATGTTAACTCATGTCATCACCGATTGGATAAAAGCTGACCATCTTCCTAGGAAATTCTCTGGTCTTAGGAGTCCTATGATATATCTACAAATAACTGGAAATAAACCGTGCAAGGCTCTTTTGAATTCAGGTTCTAGTGTCAACTTGATTTCTTAGGATATGTACAAAGTCGAGAACTTGCCTCTGCTAAAAAAGAGTAACATTCGTTTAGAGTTGGTTGACCAGTCCATCATTGTCCCGTTGGGACTAGTGGAGGACATTGTCACCACTATTTGTGGGTGGTCATATCCAGCTAACTTCCTAGCGATTCAAGTAAATAATGGTAAGGAGGACATCCTAATCATAATGGGAAGAGCATGGCTAAGCACAGTTGACATGCACCTAGGAATCTGTGATCTTTCCCTAGAAATATCAAAGGAAAATACATTCGAAAAGATTGAGAAGAAGAAAGTCCCATGCATTGCATATAGTGACTCAAGGTGTAATTGCGTGTAGAATTCATGGTTCGTGCAATGTTTAACATTACCTGCATGCAACCAATGTGCACAAGTGACTGATATACAAAGATGCCTGTATGTAGTAGCCACAAGACAGGAAGGCACCCAGTGGCTGATAGTTGATCAAGAGAGCAGTTCAACTATATGCATGGAACCAATTGAGGATTTAACTTGTGCTTACATCGATAGCATAGACACATTAGAGCAAGTCCATTGCCAACTTCCAAGTATTGATATTGAAAATATCAACTGTGGGAAGTTGAAAATCCTGGATAACTTTAAGCAAGAGCCCCTTAAGCTAAAACCATTGCCTACCGGTATGGAGTACACATTTCTTAAAAATGAAAAACTGGTAGTTATTAACATAAATCTTGCTCCTCAAAAAAAATAAAGACTGCTGAAAGTGAGAAATAAATGATCAAAAGCCTTTTCTTGATCATATCTTGAACTAATTGGAATAGATTCTAGGATATGCCAACATAGGATTTCCACCAAGCCCTCCATGAAGCCTCAAAGATGACCATAGAGGTGATTGAACCCAAAGTTAAAGCAAGTAGTTAAGGAAGAAATTGAACAGCTTCTAAAAGTTGGGTTCATCTATCCCATTGCTGATAGTGAATGGGTTAGCCCCTTAGTTATAGTGCTTGAAAAGGGAGGCAAATGGAGGGTGTGCATAGATTTCAGGCTACTAAACATGACAACATTCAAGGTCCACTTTCCATTGCCATTCATTGACCAAGTCTTAGACACCATCACAAGGCATTGCTACTATAGTTTTCTATATGGGTATAGTGGGTACAACCAAATACAAATAGCCCTAGAAGACCAAGCCAAGACTATGTTCACTAGTCCTTGGGGAACATTTTCATACAAATAGATTCCGTTTGGCTTGTGCAATTCCCCTGCAACGTTTCAATGATTAGTTCTAAGCATATTCCAACAGTAGATAAGAAACGGTGTGGAGGTCTTCATGGATGAATTTTCCACCTATGAAGTAAACTTTGATCAATCCTTGGATTAGTTAGGGCAAGTATTAAAATGATGTGTAGAAACCAATTTAAGGCTCTACTGGCAAAAAATCCATTTAATGGTCCAAGAAGGCATAGTATCAGGACATAATATCTCACAAACAAGGATAGATGTAGACCCTAAAAAGATTAAAGTTATCCAAGGAATTACGTAGCAGCCTAAAACTATAAAAGATATCCAATCATTCCTTCGACATACTAGCTATTATAGACCCTTCCATGAGCTTAGAATAGCCAATACTCATACTACCTCTATTGGTGGACAACCTTGCTTGCTATTTCGGATCTCCTCCTTCCAACTTAGTCATGGGGGAGATGGCCACCTATGCCAACCATTCTAGGCCCTCAACCTTTTTTGTATTTTTGTTTTACACATTTTAGTTTTGCACATGTACTGACCTAAATCATCGGTGTAAGGTTGGAAGGGAAACAGACACCGAGAGATCGTCGGGCAGCCATAGCTAACCCTGCCTTCACCCAAGGGCAAGCTGGAAAAGTAAATGAAGGTAGAGTATCTTAGATGGTCTGCATGCAAATCAACCAAGGACTTTCCCAAGCGTAAGTTATGGCTAGCGTTGGGGCTATCGTAAATGATGTCTTAAAATGTGTAAATGCATGTAAAATGTATTCATGAGTCGTAAGACGTAAGAATGTAAGGCATAAAAAAGATGTAAACTATAAACTGAACGTAAACTGAATGTAAGAAGAAATGTAAATAGAACATAAAAAAGAAAATGGAAATAATGTTTGGTTGGAAAAATGGAAATGATGTATTGCTTAGAAAAGATGTGAACCGGTCAAAGCATAGCTACGTGTAGATGGCAGGTCGAACACCTAGCCCCAGGGTAATGTAATGTGATGATGCAATGATGTGATGTGATGAATGTGAGAAATGCTTGGATGCAAAAAGTTAGGTGTACCGAGCATCCAAGGATTGTAGGTTCTATCCTCTCTCAGAATTGCCAATCTCTCTACTTTTTTTTGCCTCCTGGTTTATGTGAATTGACAGGGTATTTATAGGGTTGGGTTGGGCTCGGGCATGAAATTCAAGAATGGAATCAACGGCTAGGAGATGAGAGGAAAGTAGATCTAGTGACATGTGTCTAATGGACAGTTGTGCTCGGGTTGGATGCGTGTTGGTGAGAGTTGGATGTGTGTTGGATAGTTGTGCACGAGTTGCATTTGTGTCGAATAGTTGTGCATGAGTTGGATGTATGTTGGATAGTTGTGCACGAGTTGGATTTGTGTCGGATAGTTGTGCATGAGTTGGATGTGTGTTGGATAGTTGTGCACGAGTTGCATTTGTGTCGAATAGTTGTGCATGAGTTGGATGTGTGTTGGATAGTTGTGCACGAGTTGGATTTGTGTTGGATAGTTGTGAACGAGTTGAATGTGTGTTGGCGAGAGTTGGATGTGTGTTGGATAGTTGTGCATGAGTTGGATTTGTGTCATATAGTTGTGCACATGTTGGATGTGTGTTGGATAATTGTGCACGAGTTGGATTTGTGTCGGATAGTTGTGCATGAGTTGGATGTATGTTGGTGAGAGTTGAATGTGTGATGGATAGTTGTGCACGAGTTGGATTTGTGTCGGTAAGCTACATTTTTGACCAGGTACATCGCATTTTATAATTTATGGGTTATTTAAGCCCATGAAAGTACATTTAATTTAGATTGTGAGGGCCTGACTATCCCACAAATAAAGATTTACAATGAAATGTACAAGGGAAATTTGACCCATCTTGCTTCAAACTTCTTTGTCCTTGAGTTTTTCTGGAATTTTCTGGGAGTTGCCGATGTTGAGAATTTTCTGCCATTTTCTGGGAGTTGCTGATGCTGAGAATTTTTTGGAATTTTCTGATGCTGGGAATTTTCTAGAATTTTCTGAAATTTTCTAGAAGTTGGTCACGCTGAACTCACGCTGCCAACGTGACCTGGGCATTAGTGACAAAAATGAGTGTTTTCGGAGCTAAAATCTGAAGTTCTGGAGGCTGAAACTTGGAGAAATCATTAATTGACCTTGAGGGTGACTTGTCCCTTCAAAATTAGACCATTTTGATGCTGTTTTGAGCCTATTTTGAGGCTCTAAAAGCTGGTTACGCTGGACTCATATTGCAGCATGACACTTTCAGATTTGGACTGTTTTGACTTGATTTTGAAGCTGTTGGAGTTGCTCATGCTGAGGGCAAGCTAGCTTGATAGCATGAGCAAGCTGGCTTGGGCAAGCTGGACTTGAGTTTCATGCCTTAGTCAAATTTTGCCTTCCAAATGCTTGAAAGGGCTTGAGCTATTCTTGTTTCAAAGTGTTAGGCAAAAATTCGTGGTGTTTTAGCACATTTTTCAATTTTTCTTATTTTTTTACACCATCATTCACATTTTTACTATTTTTTTGTTTGGTTGATTTACTTTCATTCATTATACAATAAGTGCTATTAATGGTGGATTGAATTTTTTACTATTGATTGCTAATGTTTGGTTTTTACCTCTGAATTATGATGCTGATATTATGATATGGTTTTTTTTTGATAAAATAGGCAATGAGTCCTTGTCATCCATTCATCCATTCAACTCTATAGTCTCCCTTGGATTAGAACTATATAGTCCCCTTTTTCTAATCAAATTCTTAATAAGTTGGTGGCTTGGTATTTTTCAAACTAAAGGAAGGACTCAATGGTTGAAAAGGGAGTGACTTTAAGGGGATTCGATGCATTTGTGCTGGCCATTCTCTTGGATGTTTAGATGCTTTTTCTTGGGTTTTCCACCATTCTACCATCAATCAAATATCAAGAAGCTGAGTGAATAAAAATAAGTCTTTCCATGGTGTGGTTCTCACAAAAAAGAGAGTGAGAATTAAAAGCACACCCCTTGGACATAATAAAGCAATATGGGCTACAAGCACTAGTTATGGCACTGGAAAGACATGTTACCTATGCTTGAAGGTTCCCTCTAAGTAAGGCCCTTTCTCGCTACCTGCTTCTCCATCTCGCTCTCCTTGGGATGGTGGTCACTCTTTGTGAAGGCATTCTTGTTACTTCAAGAGGATGGATTGGCCAAGTGTATTGATGTGAGGTCACTGAATGTGGTTGGTTTGAATCCAAATTTGGAATGAGTTCTATTTAGTCACATTAACCATGACATACACAAGTGATGAGACGCGGTTTACACTAGGCCGCGATATCGCGTCGCGCCGCCATTTCTATAAATAAGAGGCGGCACTCCCCTTTTTCCCCAATCCTGGCTAGTGTAGCGAAGCTCTGGCAGATTGATCACTCCAGAGTTAGAATTTTTCCCCATGTGCCCGCAGTAGGAGTCCTAGAGTGAACGGCTCTTTATTCGAGCAGCTTGTAACCTGAACCCAAGTTGTGTACG
>MNCI01005072.1:24399-41899 GCA_015680685.1 Gnetum montanum | reverse complement strand
AATTTACAAGGGTGTAGGATGGTATGGCTGAGACTGGCCCAATCAACATATGTGGGGAGAGGTAGCGTTCTCCCTGGGAGCACCTCACATAGCTACGCTCTCACGAGACTGAGTGATGGCCCAATGGACCCTCATGACCGAGTGTTGGCCAAACGGACCAGCGTGACCCAGTGTTGGCCCGATCGTACCTCGTGATCAAATTTACAAGGGTGTAGGATGGTATGGCTGAGACTGGCCCAATCAACATATGTGGGGAGAGGTAGCGTTCTCCCTCGCAGCACTGCACGGTGCTCTCGTAAGAGTGCTCTCCATGGGAGCTCCTCGCATAGCTTCACTGGCACGAGACCAAGTGATGGCCCAATGGACCCTCTTGACCAAGTGTTGGCCAAATGGACCCTCGTGACCAAGTGTTGGCCAAACGGTCCCTCATGACCAAGGGTTGGCCCATCGTGACCAAGCGTTGAACCAACGATCCCTTGTGACCGAGTGTTGGCCAAAGGGACCAGCGTGACCCAGTGTTGGCCCGATCGTACCTCGTGATCAAATTTACAAGGGTGTAGGATGGTATGGCTGAGACTGGCCCAATCAACATATGTGGGGAGAGGTAGCGTTCTCCCTCGAAGCACTGCACGGTGCTCTCGTAAGAGTGCTCTCCATGGGAGCACCTTGCATAACTGCGCTGGTACGAGCACTCTCACAAGACCAAGTGATGGCCTAACGGACCCTCGTGATCTAGTGTTGGGCAAACGGTCCCTTGTGAGCAGGCGTTGAACCAACGGTCCCTCATGACCAAGTGTTGGCCCAACGGTCCCTCGTGACCAAGCATTGGCCCAACGGTCCCTCGTGACCAAGCATTGGCCAAACGGTCCCTCGTGACCAAGCATTGAACCAGCGGTCTCTCGTGATCAAGTGTTGGCCCAACGGTCCCTCGTGACCAAGCATTGGCCCAACGGTCCCTCGTGACCAAGCATTGGCCAAACGGTCCCTCGTGACCAAGTGTCGGTGCAATGGTCCCTCGTGACCAAGTGTTGGCCAAAAGGACCCTTGTGACTAAGGGTTGGCCCAACGGTCCCTCGTGACCACATTTATAAGGGCGCAGGATGGTATGGATGAAACTGGCCCAATCAACATATATGGGGAGAGGTAGCGTTCTCCCTGGGAGCACCTCACATAGCTACGCTCTCACGAGACTGAGTGATGGCCCAATGGACCCTCATGACCGAGTGTTGGCCAAACGGTCCCTCATGACCAACTATTGTCCAAACGGTCCCTCGTGACCAAGCATTGGCCCAACGGTCCCTCGTGACCACATTTATAAGGGTGCAGGATCGTATGGCTGAAACTGGCCCAATCAACATATATGGGGACAGGTAGTGTTCTCCCTGGGAGCACTGCATGGTGCTCTCGCAAGAGTGCTCTCCATGGGAGCACCTCGCATAGCTTCACTGGCACGAGACCAAGTGATGGCCCAATGGACCCTCATGACCAAGTGTTGGCCAAACGGTCCCTCATGACCAACTATTGTCCAAACGGTCCCTCGTGACCACATTTATAAGGGTGCAGGATTGTATGGCTGAAACTGGCCCAATCAACATATATGGGGAGAGGTAGTGTTCTCCCTGGGAGCACTGCATGGTGCTCTCGCAAGAGTGCTCTCCATGGGATCACTTCGCATAGTTGCACTAGCACGAGCGCTCTCACGAGACCAACTGATGGCCCAACGGACCCTCGTGACCAAGTGTTGGCCAAATGATCCCTCGTGACCAAGCATTAAACCAATGATCCCTAGTGACCCAGTGTTGGCCCAACGGTCCCTCGTGACCAAGCGTTGTCCCAACGGTCCCTCGTAACCAAGCGTTGAACTAGCGGTCCCTCGTGACCAAGTGTTGGCCGAACGGTCCCTCGTGACCACATTTATAAGGGTGCAGGATGGTATGGCTGAAACTGCCCCAATCAACATATATGGGGAGAGGTAGCGTTCTCCTTGGGAGCACCGCACAGTGCTCTCGTGAGAGTGCTCTCCATGGGGAGCACCTCGCATAGCTGCGCTGGCACGAGACCAAGTGATGGCCCAATGGACCCTCGTGACCAAATGTTGGCCAAACGGTCCCTCGTGACCAATTGTTGTCCAAACGGTCCCTCGTGACCAAGTGATGGCCCAACGGTCCCTCGTGACCAAGTGATGGCCCAATGGACCCTCATGACCAAGTGTTGGCCAAAAGGACCCTTGTGACTAAGGGTTGGCCCAACGGTCCCTCGTGTCCAAGTGTGGGCCCAATGGTCCCTCGTGACCAAGGGTTGGCCCAATGGTCCCTCGTGACCAAGGGTTGGCCCAATGGTCCCTCGTGACCAAGCGTTGTCCCAACGGTCCCTCGTAACCAAGCGTTGAACTAGCGGTCCCTCGTGACCAATTGTTGTCCAAACGGTCCCTCGTGACCAAGTGTTGGCCAAACGGACCCTTGTGACTAAGTGTTGGCCCAACGATCCCTTGCGTCCAAGTGTGGGCCCAATGGTCCCTCGTGACCAAGGGTTGGCCCAATGGTCCCTCGTGACCAACTGTTGTCCAAACGGTCCCTCGTGACCAATTGTTGTCCAAACGGTCCCGCGTGACCACATTTATAAGGGTGCAGGATTGTATGGCTGAAACTGGCCCAATCCACATATATGGGGAGAGGTAGCATTCTCCCTTGGAGCACTGCACGGTGCTCTCGCAAGAGTGCTCTCCATGGGAGCACCTCACATAGCTGTGCTGGCATGAGAGCAAGTGATGGCCCAATGGACCCTCGTGACCAACTGTTGGCCAAACGGTCCCTCGTGACCAACTGTTGTCCAAACGGTCCCTCGTGACCACATTTATAAGGGTGCAGGATTGTATGGCTGAAACTGGCCCAATCAACATATATGGGGAGAGGTAGTGTTCTCCCTTGGAGCACTGCACGGTGCTCTCACAAGAGTGCTCTCCATGGGAGCACCTTGCATAGCTGCGCTGGCCCGAGCGCTCTCATGAGACCAACTGATGGCCCAACGGACCGTCGTGACCAAGTGTTGGCCAAACGGTCCCTCGTGACCAAGCGTTGGCCCAACGGTCCCTCGTGACCAAGCGCTGAACCAGCGGTCCCTCGTGACCAAGTGTTGGCCCAACGGTCCCTCGTGACCAAGCGGTGGCCCAACGGTCCCTCGTGACCAAGCGGTGGCCCAACGGTCCCTCGTGACCAAGCGCTGAACCAGCGGTCCCTCGTGACCAAATTTATAAGGGTGCAGGATGGTATGGCTGAAATTGGCCCAATCAACAAATATGAGGAGAAGTAGCATTCTCCCTGGGAGCACCGTATGGTGCTCTCGTGAGAGTTCTCTCCATGGGGAGCACCTCGCATAGCTATGTTGGCACGAGACCAAGTGATGGCCCAACAGACCCTCGTGGCCATGTGTTGGCCAGACGGTTCCTCGGGACCAACTGTTGTCCAAACGGTCCCTTGTGACCAAATGTTGGCCAAACGGACCCTTGTGACTAAGGGTTGGCCCAACGGTCCCTGGTGTCCAAGTGTGGGCCCAATGGTCCCTCGTGACCAAATGTTGGCCGAACGGTTCCTTGTGATCAAGAGTTGGCCCAGTGGTCCCTCGTGACCAAGTGATGGCCCAACGGTCCCTCGTGACCAACTGCTGGCCCAACGGTCCCTCGTGACCAAGTGTTGGCCAAACAGACCCTCGTGACTAAGGGTTGGCCCAACGGTCCCTGGTGTCCAAGTGTGGGCCCAATGGTCCCTCGTGACCAAATGTTGGCCGAACGGTTCCTTGTGATCAAGAGTTGGCACAGTGGTCCCTCGTGACCAAGTGATGTCCCAACGGTCCCTCGTGACCAAGTGTCTGTGCAATGGTCCCTCGTGACCAAGTGTCGGCGCAACGGTCCCTCGTGACCAAGTGTCGGTGCAACGGTCCCTTGTGATCAAGTGTTGGCCTAACGGTCCCTCGTGACCACATTTATAAGGGTGCAGGATGGTATGGCTGAAACTGGCCTAATCAACATATATGGGGAGAGGTAGCGTTCTCCCTGGGAGCACTGCACGGTGCTCTCCATGGGAGCACCTTGCATAGCTGCACTAGCACGAGCGCTCTCATGAGACCAACTGATGGCCCAACGGACCCTCGTGACCAAGTGTTGGCCAAACGGTCCCTCGTGACCAAGCGTTGAACCAACGAGCCCTCGTGACCCAGTGTTGGCCCAACGGTCCCTTGTGACCAAGCGTTGGCCCAACGGTCCCTCGTGACCAACTGCTGGCCCAACGGTCCCTCGTGACCAAGCGTTGAACCAGCGGTCCCTCGTGACCAAATTTATAAGGGTGCAGGATGGTATGGCTGAAACTGGCCTAATCAACATATATGGGGAGAGGTAGCATTCTCCCTGGGAGAATCGCACGGTGCTCTCGTGAGAGCGCTCTTCGTGGGAGCACCTTGCATAGCTGCTCTCGCACGAGACCAAGTGATGTCCCAACGGACCCTCATTACCAAGAGTTGGCCAAACGGTCCCTCGTGACCAAGCGTTGAACCAACGATCCCTCGTGACCCAGTGTTGGCCCAACGGTCCCTTGTGACCAAGCGTTGGCCCAACGGTCCCTCGTGACCAAGCGTTGAACCAGCGGTCCCTCGTGACCACATTTATAAGGGTGCAGGATGGTATGGCTGAAACTGGCCTAATCAACATATATGGGGAGAGGTAGCATTCTCCCTGGGAGAATCGCACGGTGCTCTCGTGAGAGCGCTCTTCGTGGGAGCACCTTGCATAGCTGCTCTCGCACGAGACCAAGTGATGTCCCAACGGACCCTCATTACCAAGAGTTGGCCAAACGGTCCCTCGTGACCAAGAGTTGGCCAAATGGTCCCTCATGACCAAGCATTGAACCAGCGGTCGCTCGTGACCAAGCGTTGAACCAACGGTCCCTCATGACCAAGTGTTGGCCCAACAGACCATCGCGACCAAGGGCTGGCCCAATGGACCCTCGTGACCAACTGTTTTCCAAATGGTTCCTTGTGACCAACTGTTGGCCCAACGGTCCCTCGTGACCAACTGCTGGCCCAACTGTCCCTCGTGACCAACTGCTGGCCCAACTGTCCCTCGTGACCAAGAGTTGGCCAAACGGTCCCTCGTGACCAAGCATTGAACCAGCGGTCGCTCGTGACCAAGCGTTGAACCAACGGTCCCTCATGACCAAGTGTTGGCCAAACGGTCCCTCGTGACCACATTTATAAGGGTGTAGGATGGTATGGCTAAAACTGGCCCAATCAACATATATGGGGAGAGGTTGCATTGTCCCTGGGAGCACCGCACAGTGCTCTCGTGAGAGTGCTCTTCATGGGAGCACCTCACATATCTACGCTTACACGAGTCCAAGTTTTCGTGGAACAGTCCCTCGTGACCAAGCATTGAACCAATGGTCCCTCGTGACCAACTGCTGGCCCAACGGTCCCTCATGACCAAGCGTTGACCCGACGGTCCCTCGTGACCAAGTGTTGGCCCAATGGTCCCTCGTGACCACCTGTTGGCCCAACAGACCATCGTGACCAAGGGTTGGCCCAACGGTCCCTCGTGACCAAGGGTTGGGCCAACGGTTGCTCATGACCAAATTTATAAGGGTGCAGGATGGTATGGCTGAAATTGGCCCAATCAGCATATCTGGGGAGAGGTAGCATTCTCCCTGGGAGCACTGCACGGTGCTCTCATGAGAGTGCTCTTCATGGGAGCACCTTGCATAGCTGCGTTGGCACGAGCGCTCTCACGAGACCAAGTGTTGGCCCAACGGTCCCTCGTGACCGAGTGTTGGCCAAACGGAGCATCATGGAAAAGGGTTGGCCCAACGAACCCTCGTGACCAAGTGTTGGCCCAATGGTCCCTCGTGACCAACTGTTGGCCAAAGGGTTCCTCGTGACCAAGTGTTGACGCAATGGATCCTCGTGACGAAGGGTTGGCCCAACGGTCCCTCGTGACTGAGTGTTGGCCCAATGGTCCCTCGTGACCAAATTTATAAGGGTGCAGGATGGTATGGCTGAAACTGGCCCAATCAGCATATCTGGGGAGAGGTAGCGTTCTCCCTGGGAGCACCGTATGGTGCTCTTCATGGGAGCACCTCGCATAGTTGCGCTGGCACGAGTTCTCTCACAAAACCATGTGATGGCCCAATGGACCCTCGTGACCAAGGGTTGGCCCAACGGACCTGCATGACCAAGGGTTGGGCCAACGGTCCCTTGTGACCAAGTGTTCACCCAAATGGTCCCTCATGACCAAGGGTTGGCCCAATGGTCCCTCGTGAGCAAGTGTTGGTGCAACGTTCCCTCGTGACCAAGTGTTGGCCAAACGGACCCTGGTGACCAAGGGTTAGCCCAACGGTCCCTCGTGACCAAGTGTTGGCCCAACGGTCCCTCGTGACCAAATTTATAAGGGTGCAAGATTGTATGGATGAAGGTAGCCCAATCAGCATATATGGGGAGAGGTAGCACTCTCGTTGGGAGCACCGGACGGTGCTCTCGTGAGAGGGCTCTCCATGGGAGCACCTCGCATACCTTCGCTAGCACAAGTGCTCTAACGAGACCAAGTGATGGCCTAATGAACCCTCGTGACCAAGTGATGGCCAAACAGACCCTCGTGACCAAGTGTTGGCCAAATGGTCCCTCGTGACCAAGCGTTAAACCAATGGTCCCTCATGACCAAGTGTTGGCCCAACAGACCATCGTGTCCTAGTGATGGCCCAACGGTCCCTCGTGACCAAGTGTTGGCCAAATGGTCCCTCGTGACCAAGCGTTAAACCAATGGTCCCTCATGACCAAGTGTTGGCCCAACGGTCCAGGGTTGGTCCAACGGACCCGCATGACCAAGGGTTGGGCCAATGGTTCCCTGTGACCAAGTGTTGGCCCAACGGTCCCTCGTGACCAAGGGTTGTTCCAACGGTCCCTCGTGACCAAATTTATAAGGGTGCAGGATGGTATGGCTGAAACTGGCCTAATCAACATATATGGGGAGAGGTAGCATTCTTGCTGGGAGCACCGTACGGTGCTCTCATGAGAGTGCTCTCCATGGGAGCACCTCGCATACCTTCGCTAGCACAAGTGCTCTAACAAGACCAAGTGATGGCCTAATGAACCCTCGTGACCAAGTGATGGCCAAACGGACCCTCGTGACCAAGTGTTGACCAAATGGTCCCTCGTGACCAAGCACTGAACCAACGGTCCCTCATGGCCAAGTGTTGGTCCAACAGAAAATTGTGACCAAGTGATGGCCCAACACAACCTCATGACCAACTGTTGGTGAAACGGTCCCTCGTGACCAAGCGTTGGCCCAACGGACCCTCGTGTCCAAGTGTTGGCCCAACGATCCCTCGTGACCAAGGGTTGGCCGAACAGTCCCTCATGACCAATTGTTGGCCAAATGGTCCCTCGTGACCAAGGGTTGGCCCAACCGTCCCTGGTGACCAACTGTTGGACCAACGGACCCTCGTGACCAAGTGTTGGCCAAATGGACCCTCGTGACCAAGGGTTGGCCCAATCATCCCTGGTGACCAACTGTTGGACCAACAGACCCTCGTGACCAAGTGTTGGCCAAACAGACCTTCATGACGAAGGGTTGGCCCAACCATCCCTGGTGACCAACTGTTGGACCAACGGTCCCTCGTGACCAAGAGTTGGCGCAATGGTCCCTCGTGACCAAGTCTTGGCCAAACGGACCCTCGTGACCAAGTGTTGGCCAAACAGACCCTCATGACCAAGTGTTGGCCCAACGGTCCCTCGTGACCAAGTGTTGGCCAAACGCTCCCTCGTGACCAACGGTTGGCCCAACGGTCCCTCGTGATCAAGTGTTGGCACAACGGTCCCTCATGACCAAGTGTTGGTGCAACAGACGCTCGTGACCAAGGGTTGGCCCAACGGTCCCTCATGATCAAATCTATAAGGGTGCAGGATGGCATGGCTGAAACTGGCCCAATCAACATATATGGGGAGAGGTAGCATTCTCCCTGGGAGCACCTTGCATAGCTGCACTGGCACGAGTACTTTCACGTGACCAAGTGATGGCCCAACGGACCCTCGTAACCAAGTGTTGGCCAAACGGTCCCTCGTGACCAAGCGTTGAACCAACGGTCCCTCGTGACCAAGTGTTAGTCCAACAGACAATCGTGACCAAGTGATGGCCCAATGGAACCTCATGACCAACTGTTGGCCCAACGGTCCCTCGTGACCAAGTGTTCGCCAAACGGTCCCTCGTGACCAAGGGTTGCCCCAACGGACCCTCGTGACCAAGTGTTGGCCCAACGGTCCCTCGTGACCAAGTGTTAGTCCAACAGACAATCGTGACCAAGTGATGGCCCAATGGAACCTCATGACCAACTGTTGGCCCAACGGTCCCTCGTGACCAAATTTATAAGGGTGTAGGATGGTATGGCTAAAACTAGCCCAATTAGCATATATGGGGAGAGGTAGCATTCTCCCTGGGAGCACCGCATGATGCTCTCGTGAGAGTGCTCTCCATGGGAGCAACTCGCTTAGCTGCGATGGCATGAGCGCTCTCACGAGTCCAAGTGCTGGCCAAATGGACACCCTCCCTGAGAGCGTGCTCCCTGAGAGCGTTCTCCTTGAGAGTGCCTTCCTGGCATGCACGTGAGAGTGTTCTCCTTGAGAGCACCCTCCCAGAGAGCACTCTCCCTAAAAGCGGCCTCCCTCAGAGCATTCTCCTTGATAGTGCCTTGTGCTACGCATGTGAGAGCGTTCTCTCAGAGCATGCCCTTCCTAGGAGTGCCCTCCCTGAGAACAAGGGTTGGCCCAACGGAGCTTCATGACCAAATTTATAAGGGTGTAAGATGGTATGGCTGAAACTGGCCCAATCAGCATATATGGGGAGAGGTAGCGTTCTTCCTAGGAGCATCACACGGTGCTCTCGCGAGAGCGCTCTCATGAGAGCGCCTCGCATAGCTGCGCTGGCAAGAGCGCTCTCACAAGAGCGTATCATGCACGCTTATGAGAGCACTCTCCGTGGGAGTGCCTCTTGCTGCGCAACATGATGGTGTTCTCTCTTAGAGTGTACTCCCTGAGAGAGCCTTGTGTTACGCATTTCAGAGAATTCTCAATGAGAGAGGCCTCGTTGAGAGCATTCTGTTGGAGAGTGCTCTTCCTGGGAGTGGCCTCCCTGAAAGCATTCTTCTCGAGAATGCCCTCCTTGAGAGTGTTCTCCGTAAGAGTGCCCTCCCTAAGCATGCTCAACGTGAGCGCGCTCTCTGTGGGAGCACCCTACATGAGAGCTGCCTCCTATAGAGCGTTCTCACTGACAACGTTCTCCCCGAGAGTACCTTACGCTACGCACGTGAGAGTGTTACCCTTGGGAGCACCCTCCCTGAGAGCGCCTTACGCTACGCACGTGAGAGATTTTTCCTCGAAAGCATCCTCATTGAGAGCGTTCTCTTGGATAGTGCCCTCCTTGAGAACGGTCTCCTCGAGAGCGCCCTTGTTGAGAGCATTCTCGCTGAGTGCACCCTCTCTGAGAGCACCTTGGCGTTACACACTTGAGGATGCCCTCCGTTAGATTGGTGTTCCTGAGAGCGTTCTTGCTGAGTGCACCCTCTCTGAGAGCACCTTGCATTACGCACGTGAGGACGCGCTCCTCGAGAGTATGCTCCCTGAGAACGTTCTCCTTGAGAGTGCCCTCCCCGAAAGTGCCTTTTGGTATGCATGTGAGAGTGTTCTCGTTGAGAGCACCCTTCGTGGGAGCGTTCTCCCTGAGCACACCTTGCGCTACACACGTGAGAGCATTCTCCTAGAGAGCGTCCTCATTGAGAGCGTTCTCCTGGAGAGCGCCCTCCCTGAGCATGCTGAACGTGAGCACGCTCTCTGTGGGAGCGCACTCCATGGAGAGCGTTCTCGCAGACAACGTTCTCCCCGAGAGCACCTTACACTACGCATGTAGGAGCGTTCTCCTTTGGAGTGCCCTCCCTGAGAGCGCCTTGTGCTACACACATGAGAGTGTTCTCCTCAAAAGTGCCCTCATTGAGAGCGTTCTCTTGGAGAGTGCCCTCCTTGAGAACGGTCTCCCTAAGGACGCCCTCCTTGAGAGCATCCTCCTTAAGAGCGTGCTCCATGAGAACATTCTCCTTGAGAGCGTCCTCCCCGAGAGCACCTTCCGCTACGCACGTGAGAGTATTCTCATTGAGAGCACCATCTCGGAGGGTGCGCTCCCAGAGAGCACTCTCCCTGAGAGCGGCCTCCCTCATAGCATTTTCCCTGATAGTGCCTTGCGCTACGCATTTGGAAGTGTTCTCCTTGAGAGCGCCTTTGTTGAGAGCGTTCTCTCAGAGCGTGCCCTTCCTAAGAGTGCCCTTCGAGAGAAGTGTCTCCCTGAGGATGCCCTCCTTAAGAGCGTGCTCTGTGAGAGTGTTCTCCTTGAGAGCACCCTTCGTTAGAGCGGCTTTTTGAAAAGCGTTCTCCTTGAGAGCACCCTTCATGAGAGCACCTTGCGCAACGCACATGAGAGTGTTCTCGTTGAGAGCGCCCTCCTGGAGAGTGGCCTCCCTCCAAGCATTCTCCCTGAGAATGCCTTGCGCTACGCACATGAGAGTGTTCTCCTCGAGAGCATTGTCTTGGAGAGCATCCTCTGTTAGAGTGCCCTCCCTAAGAGCTCCCTCCATGGGAGCGTTCTCCCTGAGTGCACCTTGCGCTATGCACGTGAGAGTGGTCTCTTGGAGAGCGCCCTCGTTGAGAGCGTTCTCTCGGAGCGCACCCTCCATGAGAGTGCCCTCCCTGAGAACGGGCTCACTGAGGACGCCCTCTCCAATAGCGTCCTCCTTAAGACAACCCTTTGCGAGAGCGGCCTCTGTTAGAGCAGCCTCCCTGAGAGCGTTCTCCTTGAGATCACCCTCCCTAAGAGCGCCTCGTGCTATGCTCATGAGAGTGTTCTCCTTGAGAGCGCCCTCATTGAAAGCGTTCTCTCAAAGAGCACCCTCTGTTAGAGGGGTGTTCCTGAGAGCGTTCTCGTTGAGTGCACCCTCTTTGAGAGTGCCTTGTGTTACGCACGTGAGAATGTTGTCCTCGAGAGCATGCTTATTGAGAGCATTCTCATGGAGATCAGCCTTTGTTAGAGCGTTCTCGCTGAGAGCGCCCTCCCCGAGAGCGTTCTCACTGAGAGCATTTTCCTTGAGGACGTCCTTACTTGGTGCTCTCTCTCTGAGAACGCTCTTTCTGAGAACGCGGTCTTCATGACCAAATTTATAAGGGTGCGGGATGATATGGCTAAAACTGGCCCAATCAGCATATATAGGGAGAGGTAGTGTTCTTCCTGGGAGCATCGTACGATGCTCTCGTGAGAGTGCTCTCACGAGAGCGCCTCGCATAGCTGCGCTGGCAAGAGCGCACTCTCATGAGAGCACCTCATGCAGAGCTTGCAAGAGCACTCTTCGTGGGAGTGCTTCTTGCTGCGCACGTGATGGTGTTCTCTCAAGGAGTGTCCTTCATCGGAGAGCCTTGCATTGCACATTTGAGAGCGTTCTCAATGAGAGAGCCCTGGTTGAGGGAATTTTTTTGTAGAGCGCTCTTCCTGGGAGTGGCCTCCCTGAAAGCGTTCTCCCCGAGAATGCCCTCCTTGAGATCGTTCTTCGTGAGAGCACCCTCCTTGAGCATGCTCAACATGAGCACGCTCTCTGTGGGAGTGCCCTCCATGAGAACGCTCTCCTAGAGAGCGCCCTCCTTAAGAGTGCGCTCCCGGGAGAACACTATCTCTCCCTATATATGTTGATTGGGCCAGTTGTAGCCATACCGTCCTGGACCCTTATAAATTTGGTCACGAAGGTCCATTTGGCCAACGCTTGGTCGAGAGCGTCTCCCAAAGAACGTTCTCCGTGAGAGCGGCCTTTCGGAGAGCGTTCTCCTTGAGAGTGCCTTGGGCTACGCACGTGAGATTGTTCTCCTGGAGAGCGCCTTCGTTGAGAGCTTCTTTTCGAAGGGTGCCCTCCCCGAGAGCGACCTCCTTGAGAGCACCTTGCATTACCTGAGAGTGTTCTCCTCGAGAGCGTACTTGTTGAGAACGTTCTCTTGGAGAGCACCCTTCTTGAGATCGGTCTCGCTAGGGGCACCCTCCGCGAGAGCGTTCTCGTTGAGAGCGCCCTCCGTTAGAGTGGCCTTCTCAAGAGCTTTCTCCTTGAGAGGGCCCTCGCTGGGAGCGTTCTCCCTGTAACACCTTGGTTGAGAGCATTCTGTCGAAGAGTGCCCTCCCTAGGAGCGTTCTCCGTGAGAGCTGTCTCAGTCAGAGTGGCCTCCATGAGAGAGTTCTCCTTGAGAGCGCCTTGCGCCTTGGTGTGAATGTTCTCCTCAAGAGCGCCCTCCCCAAGAGCGTTCTGTTGGAGAGCATCCTCCGTTAGAGCGGCCTCCATGAGAGCGTTCTCCATGAGAGCACCTTGCGTTACGCACGTGAGAGTTTTCACCTTGAGAGCGTTCTTTCGTAGAGCGCCATTCCTAAGAGCGCCCTTCCTAAGAACGCCCTCCTTGAGAGCGGTCTCCCTGAGGACGTCCTCATCGGTAGCGTTCTCCCTATTGCACCCTCGTTGAGAGCAGTCTCCTTGGAGAATGCCCTCCTTGAGAGCGGTCTCCCTGAGTGCGCGCTCATGGGGAGCGGTCTCCTTGAGAGCGGTCTTTGTAAGAGTGCCCTCCTTGAGAACGCCCTTCTTGAGAGTGATCTTGCTGAGGACGCCTTCATCGTGAACGTTCTCCCTTGAGCACCCTCATCGGGAGCAGTCTCCTTGGGAGCGGTCTTCCTAAGTGTGCCCTCCCTGAGAATGCCCTCCTTGAGAGCAATCTCACTGAGGACGCCCTCATCGGGAGCATTCTCCCTAGAGCACCCTCATTGAGAGCGCCCTCATCGGGAGCAGTCTCCTTGCGAGTGGTCTTCCTAAGAGTGCCCTCCCTGAGAACGCCGTCCTTGAGAGCAATCTCACTGAGGACGCCTTCATCGGGAGCGTTCTCCCTGGAGCACCCTCGTTGAGAGCGGTCTCCCTGGAGAATGTCCTCCTTGAGAGCCATCTCTCTGACAGCGCCCTCATCAAAAGCGTTCTCCTTGGAGCACCCTCATTGAGAGCATTTTGTTGAAGAGTTCCCTCCTTGAGAGCGTTCTCCTTGAGAGCATCCTCCGTTAGAGCGGCCTCCGTGAGAGCATTCTCCATGAGAGCACCTTGCGTTACGCACGTGAGATTTTTCACCTTGAGAGCGTGCTTTCGTAGAGCGCCCTTCCTAAGAGCATCTTCCTTGAGAACGCCCTCCTTGAGAGCGGTCTCCCTGAGGACGTCCTCATCGGTAGCGTTCTCCTTGGAGCGCCCTCGTTGAGAGTGGTCTCCCTAAGAGAGGTCTTCGTAAGAGTGCCCTCCCTGAGAGCTATCTCCCTTAGGATGCCTTCATCGGGAGTGTTCTCCCTGGAGCGCCTTCATTGAGAGCACCCCCATCAGGAGCAGTCTCCTTGGGAGTGGTCTTCCTAAGAGTGCCCTCCCTGAGAACGCCCTCGTTAAGAGCAATCTAACTGCAGACGCCCTCACTGAGATTGGTGTCACTGGGGATGCCCTCTTTGAGAGCGTTCTCCCTCAGAGTAACCTCCATGAGAGCACCTTGCGTTGCGCACATGAGAGTGTTCTCCTTGAGATTGCCCTTGTTGAGAGCGTTCTCTTGTAGAGCCCCTGATTCTTGAGATCGGTCTTGCTAGGGGTGCCCTCCCGTAGAGCGTTCTCCTTGAGAGCACCCTCCGTTAGAGCGGCCTTTCAAAGAGCTTTCTCCTTGAGAGGGCCCTCGGTGGGAGCGTTCTCCCTGTAACACCCTAGTTGAGAGCACTGTGTCGAAGAGTTCCCTCCCTGAGAGCATTCTCCCTGAGAGCTACCTCCATCAGAGTGGCCTTCACGAGAGCGTTCTCCTTAAGAGCGCCTTGCGCCCTCATGTGAATGTTCTTCTCAAGAGCATCGTCGTTGAGAGTATTCTTTGGAGGAGCACCCTCCCTGAGAACGCCCTTCGTGAGAGCGCCCTCTGTTAGAGTGGCCTTTCGGAGAGCGTTCTCTTTGAGAACGCCCTCCCAGAGAGCACCTTGCGCCATGCACGTGAGAGTGCTCTCCTTGAGCTGGTCCTTCGTGATCAAATTTATAAGGGTGCGGGACGGTATGGCTGAAACTGGTCTAATCAACACATATAGGGGAAGGTAGAGTTGACGAGCGGTCGGAGTGATAGAGCGATACGTGGGTTTCTCCCCTCAGGGATGCCTTGCCCTGCCCATGATATCGCGGCCTCGTTGTTCATGTCCGTGACCCGTGAGCCTTGTTTGCAAAGAAGGATAGCCCCGGAGAACGCGGTGTCCTCGTTTACGATTTAAGATAAAAGGCTTGCAGCGTTGTGGGCATGTTCCGTGGGGTTGGTTGCCTTGGATCGTTCTTCTTGGAGCGTCCTTGTTGAGAGCTCCCTCTCGGCGAGTGGTCTCCCTCAAAAGGGACCTCCCTGAGCGTCCTGTGTGTTATGCACGCGAGAGTGTTTTCCTGGAGAGCACCCTTGTTGAGATTGTTCTCTTGGAGATCTATCTCCATTAGAACAGCGTTATTGAGATCGGTTTTGCTGGGGACGCCCTCGTTGAGAGAGTCCTTCTTTAAGAGCGTTCTACGTGAGATCTCCCTCCTCGAGAGCGTTCTTCCTGAGAGCTCTATCTCTCAGAGCGACCTCTCTCAGAGCGTTCTCTTCTAGGGCACCTTGCGTTGCGCACGTGAGAGTGTTCTCCCTGAGAGCGCCTTTGTAGAGAGCGTTGTCTTGGAGAGTGGCCTCGATTAGAATGCCTTTCTTGAGAGCGGGCTCCGTGAGATCGCCCTCGATGAGATCGTTGTTTCTAGGAGTGCCCTTCATTGGAAGGGCCTTCGGAAGAGCGTTCTCTTTAAGAGCGCCCTCGTTGAGATCGTTCTGTCGAAGAGTGCCTTTGTTTAGTGGGCGGCCTTCAAGAGAGCGTTTTCCCTGAGAGCGGCCTCTGTGAGAACGTTCTTCCTGAGGACGCGTTCTTTGATTATCTTGTGCTACGCCAGTGAGAGCGTTCTTCTTGAGAGCGCCCTGGTTGAGAGCTCTTTCTCAGAAGGTGCCCTTATAGAGAATGGTCTTCGTTAGTGCGAGCACCCTCAGAGCGTTCGACCTGAGATCACCTTGTGTTACGCACATGATAGTGTTCTCCAAGAGAGCGCTGTTGTTGGGAGCGTTCTCTCGGAGAGCGTCCTTCATTACAGCGCCGTTGTTGAGATCGGTCTGGCTGAGGACGCCCTCCTTGAGAGCGTTCTTCTTCAGAGCGCCCTCTGTTAGAGCGACCATCTGACAAGTGTTCTCTTTGAGGGTGCTCGTTCCCGGATCTTTCTTCGTAGAGTGCCCTCGTCGAGATCGTTCTGTCGAAGGATGCCCTCATTTGGATCACCTTTGCTGAGATCGTTCTTCCTAAGAGCGGTCTCTGTGAAAGCGTTCTCCTTGAGAGCTTCCTCCATGATGGCATTGTCCATGGGATCACCTTGCGTTATGCACGTGAGAGTGTTCACCTTGAGAGTGCCATCGTTAAGAATGCTTGGATCAGAGAGTGCCCTTCCTAAGAGTGCCCTCCCTGAGAACGGTGTCGTTGATGACGCCCTTCTGGAGAGGCGTCCTCCTTAAGAACGTTCTTGGTGGTAGCGGCCTCTCTAGGAGCGCGCTCCATTAGAGCTGCTTTTCGGATAGTGTTCTCCTTGAGAGCACCTTCCCCGAGAGTGCTTAGCGTTAGTCGCGTGAGAGTGTTCTCTTGGAGAGTGCTCTCATTGAGAGATAGCTCTCGAAGGATGCCCTTGTTGAGAGCGTCCTCCTTGAGAGCGTTGTACGTGAGATCGCATTCCCTGAGAGCATTCTCCTAGACAGCGCCCTGCCAAAGTGGCCTTCCATTTGAGTGTTCTCCGTGGAGCACCGTCATCGAGAACGTTTTGTTGAAGAGCACCCTCCAGTAGAGCGGCCTTTGCAAGAGTGTTCTCCTTGAGAGCGGATTCGATGAAAGCGTTGTCCATGAGAGCACCTTGCGTTATGCACGTGAGAGTGTTCACCTCGAGAGCGCCCTTATTGAGCATGTTCTTTTGGAGAACGCCCTTCGTAAGAGTGCCCTTCCTAAGAATGCCCCCCTTGAGATTGGCCTCCCAGAGGATGCCCTGCTCAAGAGCATCTTTCTTAAGAATGTTCTTCATGAGATCGATCTCCCCGGGAGTGCCCTCCTTGAGAGCGTTCTCATGCAGAGCTTTCTGCATAAGAGTGGCATCTCGAAGAGCGATCTCCTTGAGAGCGTCTTTCTCGAGAGCACATTGTGCTACGTTATAGTGTTCTCTAAGAGGGTGTTCTCGTAGAGAGCTTCGTCTTGGAGGGTGACCTCCCGGAGAGCGGTCTCCCTTAGAGTGTTCTCCCTGAGAGCACTTTGCGTTATGCAGGTGAGAGTGTTCTCCTTGAGAGCACCTTTGTTGAGCTACATTTGTATTAGAATTCCATCCTTGAGATCGGTCTTATTGGGGATGCCCTCCTTTAGAGCGTTCTACATGAGATCGCCCTCCGGGAGAGCGTTGATTTGGTCTTTCGTGACCAAATTTATAAGGGTGCGGGACGGTATGGCTGAAACTGGCCCAATCAACATATATAGGGGGAGGTAGAGTTGACGAGAGGTTGGAGAGATAGAGTGATACGTGGGTTTCTCCCCCCAGGGATGTTTTGCCCTGCCCACGATATCGCGGCGTGGTTGTTCATGTGGTTGACTTGCAAGGCCTGTTGGGATGAAGGATAACCCCGGAGAAGGCGGTCTCCTCGTTTACGATTTGATTCGGGTGACCGTTTCGTGGTCGTTGTTGGTTTCGGGTTGAGGACTCTATAGACTCGGGTGACCGTCTCGAGGTCGTAGCACGATGAAAAGAGCCTTTTGTGGACTCAAGGACACAGGTAGCGCCCTCCCTTGGAGTAGCTTGCGAAGTTTGAGTGCACGCTCGAACACGGTCGTAAGTTGTTTAAGGGTTAGGAGAAGCAGTCGGAGGGATGTTTGAGGCCCTATCTCGAAAATCCCTTGTCTTGGTTGCAGCACGCTGTGTCTCTATGATTCACGAAGGAGTTTTCTGTTGCTCAGTCTTCGTGAAAGTGCCCTCCTTGAGCTGCTCAGCGTGAGCACGCTCTCTGTGGGAGTGCCCTCCATGAGAATGCTCTCCTAGAGAGTGCCCTCCATGAGAACGCTCTCCTAGAGAGCGCCCTCCTTAAGAGTGCACTCTCAGGGAAAACACTATCTCTTCTTATATATGTTGATTGGGCCAGTTTTAGCCATACCGTCCTGGACCCTTATAAATTTGGTCATGAAGGTCCATTCGGCCAACGCTTGGTTGAGAGCCTCTCCTAAAGAACGTTCTCCGTGAGAGCGGCCTTTCAGAGAGCGTTCTCCTTGAGAGTGCCTTGGGCTACGCACGTGAGATTGTTCTCCTGGAGAGCGCCTTCGTTGAGAGCT
>MNCI01005072.1:0-16044 GCA_015680685.1 Gnetum montanum | reverse complement strand
CCCCACACGTACGTAAATCTGTTGTTCCCTTTCAACGGAGAGGTAGCTTCTCTAGACTCAACCGCAACCACGCAGACGCAAATCCCTGTCTTTCCATAGGCCAACACGCAGCCGTCTGGATTTCCAACGCAACTACTGCATAACGCGGGGGTGGTCCCGTCACAACACGTAATCAATATTCCGGCGGTTATCCCGGCGACCACCACGCCCCATTTCATCCCTCAGGTACAAGCTCACACTGTACCGACAACTTGCTCAGCGCAAATCTTCCTACCCCCGCCAACTCAGCAATACACCGTAACCGTGCCACAACAAACCTTTGTTCAATACCCTGCAACAAGTCAGTGGACCAACCCTGCTGCGCAACAACACCCGTCTGCGGTTTACGGTGCACAGCCTTCGGTTACACCTGCAGCACAATTTTCGCAGGTGCTTCCTCGATATACCTATCATTATCCTGCGCAGCAGGCAGGAGTTAACCTCTCATCTCAGACCGGTGGATGGAGGCCTTTGCAAGCCCCCCAACCTACAGGAATCCCTGCTCCACCAGCGGTTAGCCAACTACCTCCTGCATTCCAGTTTCCTAGGGCTGCCCGCCCAGTTCAACCTCCTGTGCCTGCTGCGCAGACACCTCCGTCAACAGGTCTGGACCAAGCTTTCCAGCTTATCCAGACACTTACCGAAGAGGTTTGACGCCTCAAGACCGCTGGAGCTGATACTATTCAGATCATGGACTTCTATCAGGATGATCCAATTAATCCAACAGTCCCCGTGTTGTCATTGCCACCAAGGATGTCCCTCCCTCATTTTACCAAGTATAATGGAGAGGGGGATCCCAATACCCATCTAGCCACCTTTAGATCTGAATCCTTGTTGTTACAACAGTGGCCTCACACTTTGATCTGAGTCTTCATGATGTCATTAACGGGTAAGGCTTTGGACTGGTATAGAGCCCTCCCACGCTCTTCCATTTCGACTTTGGAAGAGCTGCTGACTCAATTTGTGACCCGATTCAAATACAACATGAAGCCGAAAGTCACGTTGGAACAGCTTATGGGGGTGAAACAAGACCCGCTCGAGCCAGTTCAGAAGTTTATACAGCGTTGGAATGCTACCTTGAATGAGATCCGCGAACCGATCACGGACTCCCATCTATTGGCTATATTCAAGGGAGCAGTCAACAACTTTATTAAGTCGAAGCTGTATTATCTTTTCCCCGGCAATATACATCAGGCCTTCGCCCAAGTCCGAAGCATCCAAGATGCTGCGGAGACCAGCAAAGATCTGGCATATGTCGCCTACAAGAACACACACACCAAAGCTAAAGACAAGGGCAAGGCAGCGACAACGACAGTAGCTACGCTGACTGAAAATGCGAAAAACAAGAACAAGAAGGCGCCTACAACTGCGCCCCCTGAGGCCACGGCTGGTGTCGGCACTAGCCAAGCCACAGCTGCCCCTGAATAGGCCCCCTAGCCAAAGCTGAATTTTGAGCATAAAGATCATTCAAAGTATGCGGCTCTACCCGTGAAACATTCTGAACTGCTGAAACAACTGTTAGCGGCAAGACACATTCAGCCTAAGAAAGTGTCCGAAGAAGCCTTGAAGCGTCACAGACGTAACTATGAACTGCTGAAGGATCCTTCTTTAGCCCTGCCCAACGAGCCAGCAGTTCCGAGATCTTTCAGGCTCGACCGTTTCTGTGACTACCACCAGATGTGTGGTCACGACACGGATTACTGCTGGGCGTTGAAGGACGACATTCAACGCATGATCGATGAAGGTCATCTGAAACTAGACAGTAGTAATCCTACGCGTCTGGAAAATCAAACACTGCATGTCTACAAGGATCTGTTGAACGCAAGTTACGATCCCTATACAATCACTGTAGTGAGTATGGACAGTGAGCATGGGGGACCGCCAAAGCAGCCTTTTGTTTTGCGTGTGCCCGCTAGCTCACAAAGGGGGCCAACTATTTCTTCGACAGCCAGTGGGGCCTCACGGCCACCGTTTATCATACGGGCACCTTCCCAAGTGCGCCCTCAGTCACATGACAGTACTCAAGCCGCGGGTCCATCCGCGCCAATGCTGAGAGCGCCCTTTATTATTAGGGCGCCAAAATCGTAGGCGGCTCCTCTTACGCAGGGGCAGACCTCTAGCCAAAACCACCAGCCATCACCTCCCAAGTGAAAGGAGGAGAACGCAGTTAATGTAACGAAAGACCACCCTACGCTCGGCTTCCCTAAGCCCAGGCCCCTGGCCTCTGTGCCTATGTCTATGCCTCAGAAGCAGGCGAAAGGTGCAGACATGCAGCCACCTTCTCTCGGTAGGAAAAAGAACAAGCCTCCCACTGACACCGCTCCGCCCCGAGAGATCCATCTTTTGGGCCGAATGGAGGAGGACAAGGGGGATAAACAACCCTGCTGGGAGAAGGACCTCCTAGATGTGTTCACGTAGGTCAAACAAGCTCTCAAGCAAAAGAACACAACGCTGAGACTGTACGACCTACTGATGACTTCTCGAGAACACCGTGAGGCTATGGTATGCATGTTGACGACCATATCAGTGGATGCCAGTCTACCGGCGGAAGAGGAAGCGATACATGCTATCCTGTTTCCTTCTGAAGCTGAACAACCCAAGCCCATCTCGTTGACCTTCCTGGACGAGTCTGTCAAAGATGATCCGGAGAAAGGTCAAGTAACGACTGAGCCCATGTTCATTACCATTCGGGTCGGCCAGTACCGAATCCGGAGGGTACACGTGGATGATGGTGCAGCTGCTAATGTCGTTCCTTATTCCATCGTGGATAGGTTAGCATTGGTCGACCAGATCACTCCCACGACGACAGCTTGCGTGAAATCATTCAACGGAGCACGGGTGCAAGTCAAGGGGACGGTGCGTATTGAGTTTGTGGTGGGGGATCAATTCCCAACGGAAGCCACATTCTTAGTCATCGAGGAGATGCCTGGCTTCAACTTAATCCTAGGGAGGTCGTGGTTAGCCCAGCTGAGAGCAGTCTCGTTGCCGATACATCAAGAGACACACCTGCCCTACGCCGGGGGGGAGGTTATCATACGCGGTGACGAGGTCGCCCCCAGGACCGTCAACAACATTGAAGAAGAACGGGGTTCGGAGATCGAAGCGACCAACGATCAATCCTATCTCCAAGCCCCTAAACAAAACGACAACAATGCCGACAGTCTAGCCTGGGCCAACCTGCCATTTCCAGATGACGGCGTAGAGGAGTCAAACCTCAAGCCTCCTCGCCCTTACGCAGCGCTTAACGTAAAGGCCATTAAGAAACAATTGCGTATCGATGATTGAACGATGGTCTTTTGCGTGTAACACTTTTTGTGTAAGTTGGCATACCTTGTTTAGCAGCTTCCTTTGTTTGTTTCAGCATGCTTTTACGCTATATTTGCTTTCTGGGTTTACATTTGTTCACTTATTGCATGTTTTATCGCACTTGCGTTGGTTACGCTTTCGCATTACTTTACGCATTTATACACGCTTACACATGTGTTACAATTTATGCTTCCGGCCCGCAATGGCCTTAAACTAGCTATACAAGGTTCACTACATTATTTTTCGCACTTACGCAGGATTATATTCTGTTATGTGACAACTCGTATGTTGGCCCGCAACGGCCTTAAACTAGTAGCTAATTTACGCAAATTCGCGGTGGCCCGNAGTGGCCCGCAACGGCCTTAAACTAGTAGCTAATTTACGCAAATTCGCAGTGGCCCGCAACGGCCTTAAACTAGTAGCCAGTTTACGCAAGTTCGCAGCGGCCCGCAATGGCCTTAAACTAGTTATCCGGAGTTATCGACAAACATCATTTACGCTTTCTTTACTTTACGCTTCCAGCCCACAATGGCCCTAAAACTAGGAATTACGCGCTATCATTTTACTTAGTCGAACTTTTCAATAGTTATACGCATACTCCATACATATGTAATTGAATATCCAATGCATCCACCAGGTTTTATAACATGTTTCTCCAGTCATTCACATCATAACACTACACTCAACAACTTTGCGTAAATCATAATTACGCATTCTCCCTACTGCCACTGTCACCGGTATCTTTTAACTCGGAATCCAACCCCAAAAGGTCGTCCTCCAGTGGGCCATCGTTTCTGGGAATTATCCCTTCATGAAAGATTACCTCTTCACGAGGCTCTCGCTCTGATACAGGCTCCACCGGAAGATGCTCTTCATCATTTAGTTCCACCTCTGCTTCCACTCTTTCCTTTCCCAGCTCTTCAGCTGGCGTACTCTCTCTACCTCCTTCTGGTACCTGAAACCAAATAACACCAAAATTAGAATGAACGATGCTAGTTAGAGAAAATTTGTTGACCAACTAAGCCATGTGTAAACTTACTCGTGATGGCCCGGCTTCCGCAGCAAAGGGAAGCTTGTCCAAGCCAGCCCACAAACGCTTCATGATCTCGTCCTCTGTTAGGTCTTGCCACACATCCTCGCCCGAAGTTGTCCCAGCTTTCACCTTTCCTTTCTCCACGCTCCTCCAGGAGGGTGGATCTGGGAAGAAAGTAGGGATCGAAGCCTGATTCCCAGGGAAAACCACCACTCTCTCTGGGGACACAGTTATGGTCACCTGTTCTTCGAACTTCTTGAACGCTTCGGACGCTCCGATGGTGTCCACAAAAACCTCCAGGGATCGAGCTTTAACGGCAGATTCAAGGTAACGCTGTCTATAAGCAGCGCTTTGCCTTTTATATACATGCTTGTGGTCTTTCTCCGTCTGCCCCCATTCCTGTACGCTCGCGCAGTAGTCTCTCCAGTCCCGAATTTTTTGAGCTAGGAGCTCAATTTGCATCCTTTGCTCTATTAACGCCCGGCTGGTCTGCACGTTGTTCTTGATCACTGTCCAATAACGGGAGTGATCAATGACAGTGGTACGCCAGTCTTCATCCCCCGTCATACGCACCTCTAGGAACTCGTACCGCTCCCTCAAATCCTCGACCTCCTTGGTCAAAGATTCAATCTTCCCCTCCGACCGCTGCAGCTTCTTCCATAGGTTTTCATTCACGTTCCTACTTTCCCATGCAGAGCGTGTCGAGCGTAACACACATTTACGCATTTCCTCATAAATGTGGCACGACTGCCCCGTCAGGTGGAGGCTCCGCTGTGCCCAGATCAATGGGCTCCGCGGGATCCCATCGGAGGTGAGCTCCTGACAGAAAACAAGCATCAGTATGGATTCCACATTATCAAGACATTATGCCGTACCTTCATTAACTTACCAGCGCTAGGTTCAATGCGTTCCAGACGCTCGATCATGTCGTTGACGACGCCTTCCATGAAGGCAAATTTATCGGGGAAGTCCCCCCACATTTTGCTAACAGCAGTAGACGTTGAGATATCTTCTTCCCCTATAGCGTAATTCGGTTAGACATTCCCTCCATCAACATATTTTTCAAAACACGCTAACGCATTCATTACCTCTTTTGGCGATAGTGGCCATTTCCTCCTCTTCCCTATCTATTGCCTTTTCACGCACTGGAGTCTGCGCGTCACTGGTCCCAGTAGCTGGGGCCTCCTCATGCACACCATTTTGTATGCGGCTTCCGCTAACAGTTGGGGCCGCCTCCCTCACTGGGACCGCCACGCGGCTCGTATTAACACCTGAGGCCTCTTCTTCCAAAATTGAGGCCCCCTCACCACGGCTTAGTATCATCGCCCCTGTCTCAGGGGTCAATTGCCCTGACCCTTTTGCTGTTTACACCATACATTAGCATACAATTTCACATCATCTAAAATAAAANGGGTTGCATCACCCCCAGGGGCCTCAGCTAGGCGGAGCCTCTTCCACCGAGCCGCCGGTTCCACAATTTCCTCTGCCAGACGTTTTCCTCGTGAGGCGTCGCCGGTGTAGGTAGGCATTATCCCGCCTACGCTGTCGAGACCTCGCGCTCGTGGTGCCGTCAAGCCTTTAGTCATTATAGACAACGACTCCCCAATCCCCTCCGGTGGGTCCTGCCCACGGGCTGTGCTGAGAATGTGGGCAATCCAAGGTTTAGATAACTGGTCTCGGTCTTGCTGTACCCAGACCCCATTCCTCTGAACGACTAGAAACTCAGCAAACCACCGGAGGCAAGCTATGAAAAAGGCATGATGCACATTGAAACGAGACTCAAGCTTCTCCCAAAGCTTGACCATTTCACTGCGCAGCCCCTTGGCAAGATGGCTTGCCCAATCGAACCGGGCTCCCTCCTCCAGGACCTTTCGCATGATATGGGTCTATTCCACTGAAAAGAACCTTCCCTGCGAGAGGGTTTTGGGGAAGGTCCGGGCTCGAAAAAGGGGGTAAAGTGTCTTGGCAGCCCCATTCTCGAATTTATTGCAAGGGAACCCCTTGGTATCCTTAGGGAGTCCCGCCCACTCCTGCAGAAGCTCCTCAATTTTGGTGCTCCTCTTGGTCTTCACTTTCACGAGAAGGCCACTCGAGGGGACACCAAACAAGTCCAAGAAGAGTTGAGCGTCAATATCAAAATTTACGCGCATGTTACGCACGCGCGTGCTGAAACGATCCGCCTTCTCGCTGAAGGAGTTGACCAGGCCTATCATTTCACTGGCGGGGACGTCAGGGGTCGTGGCCAAAAATAGGTGCATCAGCCCTGTGGCCTGGATCTTGCTGGTCACCGTGATTGGGGCCGCCGAATGGCCAAGCCAACGCTGTGCCTCCTTGATATCCCCGTAGCGAAAGAGAACATCCCTCGCCTCGCGGTCGGAAATTGTAAGGGTAATCTCTCGGGATTCCCTAACTGAAAGGCATAAAATGCAAGATAAACAAGAAAGACCATTGTATAATGTCCATGACTCATAACTACATCCATAACTTTAGAATACACAGCGGCCTTACCGGGGCCAAACGGTAATGGAAATGGCAGGAGTTCTCTTTCCACATCCTCAACGGTGAGAGGCGGGTCCAAGGTCCAGTCCTCGTGTAGCCATCCGAGTTCCTGACAAGTCTTAAAAGGGTGCTCATAACGGGTGTGATACTCACACATTTCATGGCCAATTTGCCCGATAACATCGGCACGCACGTTGTTGGTTGCGGTAAACGCCGATATTACCATTTCGGCCCAGGCCAACGTATCGCCATCGCCGAGTAACTGGTTGTCATGTATGAAAAACCTGTATCATACAGCGTAAACTTTAACTTATACTTTGCACATTGACTTTTCTTACCCTTCACAATCAATGATAGACATTATAAACGGAAAAGTAAACATCAATACAGTTAGCCAAATCTGCTTACCCGCCTGCATAATACACTGTGCCTTGTGGGTTCCGGAAGTATGTAAACACATGACGAGCCACGAACAGTGTGTTATACATATGATAATAGTTGAAACGGGCCATGCCCCAGATCCAGTGTAAGCTCCGCAAACCATGGGCGCTGAGCACTTGGTCCTCGAGATAACCCGTCTCGATGGCTCCATCTGTCAGGTAAGCCAGAATCCCCTGCGACGAGCCCGCCAATAGGTGCTCCAAAATGGCACCGGCAACATCCCTGGTCACGTTAGACCAAATAAGGATACTGAAGTTACGCAGCAAAAACTGCAGAAACTCTAGCGCCCCCTTTCGGAACCAGATGGCCTTCCCCTGCACCCTTGTGTGAGGAGGAGGGACATTGGGGACGATTGGGTTCAACCAACATAAAACCCCAATGAGGTCTAGCACAATCAAGATGGGCTTTAGCATGATGCTGTATACAAAATCCAAAGCGTATATCAATACTTACATTTACATTCACAGGATTGACATGAAAAACTCATAAAATGCACCCAGGCCGAAATCGCCCAAACCCTTGCGACAACGCAAGGTTTGTCCCTGACAACGGCGATAAATGCAACCATTTCAAACCCTCGCATTAGCCCGAGGCCCATAGCCCACAATCAACATGTACGCAAACGCTGATACACCATGAAGAATAGCCATAGGAAACGAAAGTAAGTATGTAAGGAACGACTAACTGGTTCAACGGCGCGGGCTCTCGAACATCGATCAACGCTTGCGAAACCCGGTCCAGAGTTGCTTGCATCTCGTCGATCTTGGCCAGTTTTGGGTTCTTCCTCTTGCTCTTCGGTGCCATAGCGATGATTTCAGAATTTCTTCACAGCCTAATTTGCAAATCTTCACGAGGTTCAAAGCCCCAACCCTCTGCTCTTTTTCTACTCAACGACAGTTGCGAATTCAAATTCACGATAGCCAACAACCAGTTCTCATCAAAAAACTTTCTACTTATACGCGAGGATCACCGACTTAATATCAGGATTAAGCGGAACTTTCCTGAAACAGAATCTGCAAATCTAGATATTAATGCAGCCGATATCGCACGCGCCACTGTCCGGAATGACATTAAACTACCATATCTTATCGCCTCGTAATCGGGTTACATTGATTACAGTGACGTTCGGCGACATCACGTCACTTGTCTCCTAACCATTTACGCACTTGCCGATTTTGCAGGACAGACGGAGAATGGACGCCACAGTTTCAGCACCTTTAACTTTGACAGGCCCATACGGGAACTTAGTTAGACAGTTTGACTTCATGCTCGTAGACATTAAACCCCCTTTAGAAAGTGTAACCATAGCCGCGTCGGAGACGTCCCCAGAATGGCCAGAACAATCGATGCGCACGCTAGACCTGGAGTCTGGGGACATAACCGAGGACCCCCTTTGTGAGGTCCCTATCGTTATGCATAGAGGTGAGACTAAAATACTCAAAGTCAGTTCTTTGCTAGATGAGAAAACGCACGATGCAATAAAACAGGTCCTGCAAGACAACATTACCGTCTTCGCATGGTCATACGAGGACATGCCTGGGTTAGATCCTAGATTGATCCAGCACAACATTATCCTCGACCCACAGGTTAAAGCAGTTAGGCAAAAGGCATGCAAAATAAAACCAGAGATCGCGCTAGCGGTGCGTGATGAAATTACCAAGCTGTACCAGGCTGGTTTCATCCGCGCGGTCGATTACTCAGACTGGGTATCTAACATTGTGGTCGTGCCGAAGAAGACCGGGAGTATACGCATATGCATCAACTTCCAGGATCTGAACAAGGCCACAATCAAGGATAACTTCCCGCTGCCGAGTATTGACCAGCTAGTGGATACAACAGCTGGGCATGCGCTTCTGTCCTTCATGGATGGCTTCTCAGGCTATAACCAGATTCGCATTAACCCAGAACACCAGCTGACCACGACGTTCATGACACCCTGGGGCACATTTTGCTACACCATGATGCCTTTCGGCCTGAAAAACGCCAGAGCAACGTATCAACGAGCCATGACATATATCTTCAGTGATTACCTCCTAGGAAGACTGAATGATTACGTAGACGACATAGCTGTGAAGTCTTTGAAGTCAGAAGATCATTCAGAGGACCTGGAGTTAGTCCTTAAAAGATGTTCCACACACGAGCTCCGGCTTAACCCAAAGAAGTGCGTATTCGGAGTCAAAACCGGGCGCATGCTAGGGTTTGTGGTATCGGAAACCGGCATACGAGTTGACCCTGATAAGGTCAAAGCCATTGTCGAGTTAACACCTCCCACAGACCTCAAGCAATTACGCGGGTTGCAGGGACGCTTACAGTTTATACGCCGGTTCATTTCGAGGTTAACCGACAAGTTACACCCTATGCAACACTTGCTGAAAAAGGGGGTTAATTTCGAATGGACCGACGATTGCCAGCGTGCGTTTGATAGTTTAAAACAAGAACTGCAACATTTGCCAACGGTTTTCCCGCCACAAAGGGATTTGCCTTTTTTCATTTACCTCGCAACTTCGGACGTAGCAATAGCAGCGTTACTTTGTCAAAAAAGGGATGATGGGTCGGAAGTGCCCATCTACTACTTGAGCCACGCTCTATGTGCGTACGAGACGAGATACAACGACGTCGAGCGTAATTGCTTAGCATTAGTTTTTACGCTTAAGAAATGTAGGCATTATCTTTTTCGTAGTCAAGTTAACGTCATCTGTAAAAACAACATCCTTAGAGCCATTACGCATAGCTTATACGAGAGTAGTAAAATAGCTCGCTGGAAGGCTATCACGGCAGAATTCGATCTGCACTATATTGGCCAATCATCCACGAAAGGCCAAGCGATAGCTGACCAGTTAATAACTTCACTGATTAACAATCACGCAACCATAGAGCCAGAGTTCCCGGACGAACATGTACATAGTCTAAGCCCTGTCTCAACAGGCCTCGAAGCAACGTTGTACTTCGATGGAGCTTCAACTGCCAGAGGCGGCAGTGCTGCCACTGTTCTTACGCTATCGCCTGAGGATGTGCGTCTACACGCTTATCGATTGACCTTCCCTTGTACGAACAATGTGGCAGAGTACGAGGGGCTCCTCAGGGGATTACTAACTGCAGGTGAACTTGATGTTCAACACCTGGCGGTTAGGGGCGATTCGATGCTTGTCATAAATCAAATCACTGGAGTCTACGCCTGCAAGGCTGTACATTTGCAGCCTTATTGCGATCAGGCTAAAGATCTTCTGAGGCGATTTACGACCTTCGACGCCCAACACGTCCCACGGACTGACAACACGCTGGCCGACGCACTGGCCACCCTGGCTTTACACGTGCCTTCACACCTGTTTAACACCTGCCCTGCATTGATTACAGACTGCGCAGACCCTATCATTCAGACGGCGCAAATCTCCTCTCTTCTTGAGGAAAGCACGCCTGAGTGGTACGACCATATCAAATCTTATCTTTTACAGGGTGAGCTACCATCTGCGTTAATGCGCGCGCAGAAAGACACGATCCGCAAGTGGGCTAGGCAATACGTCATCATCGGAGATAGTACTCTCTGTAGACGTTCCTTTGATGGCATGTTGCTTACCTGCGTTGACAAAGATCAGGCGCAGCACATAGTCGGCGACGTTCACGAGGGACTGTGTGGTGGCCACGTAGCACCAAGGGCTATGGTCCTAAAGATCCGACGCTTAGGATACTACTGGCCACACATGGAACGAGACTGCCTGACGAAGGTCAAAACCTGTGACACATGTCAATGGCACGCAAACCTCATCCACATGTCACCCACAGAATTGCATACAACACAAATAACGTGGCCATTTCAGCGATGGGGACTGGACATCATAGGACCCATCACGCCAAAATCTTCTGTAGGGCATAGCTTCATTATTACCGCCACTGAGTACTTTATGAAGTGGGTAGAAGCTGTCCCCCTGTGGAAAATTACATCCCAACAGGTCTGCCATTTTGTCTTGGACGACATAGTAAGCCAATTTGGTCTCCCGATGACTATTGTGACCGACAATGGGCCACAGTTTAGCAGCGCGGATACCAAATATTTCTGTGACAACCTAGGCATTAGACAGTCTTTTTCCTCTCCTTATTACCGTCAGGCAAATGGTCAAGCTGAAGCATCAAACAAAATAGTCATCAATTTGCTCAAGAAAATGCTCGACGGCAACAAAAGGCGGTGGCATGAACAGATCCTCTATGTGGTATGGGCATATCGTACTACGTGTAGGACAGCTACGGGTAGTATGCCCTATGGCCTGGTTTACAGATCTGAAACAGTGCTACCTCTTGAATTGCAAATTCCTTCTCTGAGAATGGTCCTCTCCACCATTATAAATGAGGCTCAACACACAGAGGCTCGGGTAATGGATTTGGATTCAATAGAAGAGAAGCGGATACAGGCTCTTGGTGCAATTGAGAAATATCAGAACAAACAGCGACAGAAACATCGCCATAACCTTCAACAGCGCCTGATCAAGAAAGGAGATCTTGTTCTCAAGGCTGTGCGTGAACCAGTAGGCAAGTTCTCTGCAAACTGGGAAGGCCCTTTCTTGGTGATCGACGCATATGGCAACGGAGCGTTCAAATTAGCAGACGTCAACGGCAACGAATTAACAAATCCTGTAAATCATGTATACTTGAAGCGGTACTTCATCTAGCAGCATCTACGGTGTCGACAACAGGTATGGCAGTACACGTCCGCTACGACATAAAACTGGCACTGATCGTCCTCTACGACGTAAAACTGGCACCAAACGTCCGCTACGACGTAAAACTGGCACTGATCGTCCACTGCGATGTAAAACTGGCATGCCTTGCACGCGTCCGCCACGACGCTAAACTGGCAAGTGGTAACCGTCCGCTACGACGTAAAACTGGCACTGTTGTACAGGTCCGCATCGTTTGCACACGTCTGCCATGACGCTAAACTGGCACAAGTAAGTAGCCGTCTGCTGAGACGTAAAACTAGCACAGATCTGTCCCTGGGTCATGACATAAAACTGACATCCACGGCACGGTCTACTGAGACCAGAAACCAGCCTTACCACCGTCCACTACGACGTAAAACTAGCACCTCTCGGTCTGCCCGGACTTTAAACCGGGACCATGGTCTGCTGAGACTTAAAACCAGTAACGACAGTCTACCAAGACTTAAAACTAGGATGCACAGATCGCCACCATGTTCAAGCAAGCGTGATCACTCTTGTACAGTTGCACAGCAGACGGGGTGGGATACTGAGACAGTCCCAGTGTCGCCACCTCACTGACATCCTACTGATTCCTCGGATAAGCAAAAAGGCATCTTACTGATCCCTCGGAGATGCCGCCACCGCACCCGCCGCAGTGGTGGTACCTCTGGGAGTTTAGCCTTGCCAGTCGGACCCCCGACGAAATCCTCGACGGTTACGGCCCCGGGAATCTCCGCCAATCATCGCTATCGGACGCCGGCTTCTCAAATTCATTTGGCCGGTTCCCGGTGCAACCAGTTAGCTGCACTGTGTCTGGTGCCTTTTTGGTGAAGATATGTAGCGCCGAATCATCAGGATTGGTAGCTCCGCCCGCGCACCCCGGCTCCTTCTATACAGCTCATTTATCTAACATCAGATAGCGTTGGTTTCTAGAAAGCCTCGCCTTCGGTTCATCAGCGATGGTGTCCTTTGTTTTCTTTCGTGGTTGCAGGTTACCTGCCTTGGAGGATGCCGTCCAAAGGTGCGTTCCATCTGAGTGGCAGAGTACAACAGCGTGTTGAAATGGCCGCTCAAGTTTGCCCGACCACTTAGCCTCACACAATCTTACCCTTATCTCTTGTTTCCTTCCTCCCCACCACCCAATTCCCATACGCAACATCTACATATGCAAGTATTCATTTTCCACACTCACGCTAGCAGAGATATCGCAGAAAGTGATGCGTAACACTCCTTTTGCACGCATTCCTGCTACAATTTGTAACAGAGACATCTCAGATTGATGCGCTACGCTCGTCTGAAAGCATTCCTGTTGACCTGAATGAATGTATATTTCGCATTTTCCCGAACCTGTTTCCAGTTATATCCCTTTATCTCCTATACCTGCCAATCTCGTTCACGTGGACAGAGCAATGCTTGAGTAGCCATGGATGAACGTTGTTCTTGCTTCTACCAATCTGGTGTTTCGCATTCTTTGTCGATGTCCTTCGGGCACGCCCTCTAACCGTCAACAAAGAGGGGCCATTGAAACACCGTGAAAATTACGAGTCGGCCTCAGGCAAAGATTCGCAATTCCAGCAAAAACGCACATCAGATTTGTTCAAAGGACAGGTTTACGCTCTATTACACATGGCAGCGTAATGAGCGTAATAAGCTTCAAGACAGTTGAAGGCAGAGTTTAGAGAAGCACAACAGGTCGGCACTTTTTCTTGCAGTACATGGATAACTTGTCTTTACGCTCGTTATGCGGCGATGCGTACCATGGCGTATGTTGTTAAGTTATACATTGTTTACGCTTCATCACGCGCAGCTGCGTAGCGAGCGTAAACCACGCATTATTTACGCATTCATTACGCGCGGTTGCGTAGCGAGCGTAAGTTGCAAACTATCCACGCTTCGTTACGCACAGTTGCGTAGTGAGCGTAAAACAATTTTGAGCCTATTGCTTTTACTCCAGATTACGCTCATACACGCAACACAACGCGAATGAGCGTAACACAGCCTGAATGCAGCCGAAACACACTCAGCATGTGCCTACTCTTCACACGCACAACATGCAAACAAGCGTGTTGTGCGTAGTCACAGTCTGACTTAAAAGATCATGCCAGCAGGGCCCGCAATATCCGGGACCCACATCATCAGGGTTGCGCCTTTTCCACGGAGGCGTCGTAGCCTATAAATACCCCAGTTGACAAAGATACAAGGGTGGGCAAATCAGAGAAGCAAAAAAGCATATTTCTGAGCACCAGAGCACTTAGCACTTTGGAGCAAAGATATAGAGAATAGCGCTTTGGCAATTGTTGACATTATCACCTTACAGTTGAAGCAGAGCACCGTTCGTTTCGAGCACTGGTGACAGGAGTGATCGTTCTGCTGAAAGACTCTATCAATCCAAAACGATTGCTTGGTAGAAGTCGAAGCTTGGCCCGCCTCGCATCTCAGCTTTAGCCCACGAGGTAGATCGGACTTCTGTTTACACCGTTTTGCTTGTTGTTTTGTGGTTGTTTCATATCTTGTAACCGGGGATTCCCCAGTGTGATTTCTTATACAAGATATACATTTTAAGTCAAAGCACAGATCTTGAAGCTACTCGCTTCTCTTATGTCAGCCTTCTTTCATCGTGTTTAGCATTATCACCGTTGCAACATGTCTACATCGTTTTCTCCTAGTTTTACGATGCCTCAAATCAGATCGCTGTCTTTTACACATGTTGCATCATTTTACTGACCCGTAAGTCCCTGTCTGATCGGCAAGACCGTTCAGGGCGCCACGGATTTGCTTTCTCCAGCATAGCCCTCGCGTGGATCCGTGGCTAAAACTGTGTATGCCAGAAACCGGGTTGGTATTTTCCAGCTGCCGACGTTTTCTGTCGTTACAGAACAGTTGAGCCTTATTGATTTGGCATAGGAGAACGATGATCTCCTTCCACCATTCCAAGATTCTGAGACCATGTAGATGCTCGATTTGGCATGGAACAGTCAAGCCTTATTGATTTGGCACAGGAGAACGATGATATCCTTCCACCATTCCAAGATTCTTAGGCCATGCAGATGCTCGATTTGGGCATGGAACAGTCGAGCCTTATTGATTTGGCACAGGAAAACGCTGATCTCCTTCCACCATTCCAAGATTCTGAGACCATGTAGATGCTCGATTTGGGCATGGAACAGTTGAGAATTATTGATTTGGCACAGGAGAACGATGATCTCCTTCCACCATTCCAAGATTCTGAGTCCATTAAAATGCTCGAGTGTGCCATGGAACAGTTGAGTTTTATTGATTTGGCACAGGAGAACAATGATCTCCTTTCACCATTCCAAGATTCTGAGGCCATGCAGATGCTCGATTTGGGCATGGAACAGTTGAGCCTTATTGATTTGGCACAGGAAAACGATGATCTCCTTCCATCATTCCAGGATTCTGAGGCTATGCAGATTTTCGATTTGGGCATGGAACATTTGAGCCTTATTGATTTGGCACAGGAGAACGATGATCTCCTTCCACCATTCCAAGATTCTGAGGCCATGCAGATGCTCAATTTGGGCATGGAACTGTTGAGCCTTATTGATTTGGCAGAGGAGAACGAGGATCTCCTTCCACCATTCCAAGATTCTAAGGACATGCGGATGCTCGATTTGGGCATGGAACATTTGAGCCTTATTGATTTAGCATAGGAGAAAGATGATCGCCTTTCACCATTCCACAATTCTCAGGCCATGTAGATGATCGATTTGGGCATGGAACATATGAGCCTTATTGATTTGGCACAGGAAAACGATGATCTCCTTCCATCATTCCAGGATTCTGAGGCTATGCAGATGCTCGATTTGGGCATAGAACAGTTGAGCCTTATTGATTTAGCATAGGAGAAAGATGATCGCCTTTAACCATTCCACAATTCTCAGGCCATGTAGATGATCGATTTGGGCATGGAACAGTTGAGCCTTATTGATTTGGCACAGGAGAACGATGATCTCCTTCCACCATTCGCAGATTCTGACGCCATGCAAATGCTCGATTTGGGCATGGAACAGTTGA
>MNCI01005068.1:86645-126284 GCA_015680685.1 Gnetum montanum | reverse complement strand
GGGTGTGACTTCAAGGGAACTTGGTGCTCTTGTGTTGGTCATTCACTTGGGTGCTTGGATGTTTTCTTCTTGGGTTTTCTTACCGTTCCGATGTAACCCAATAATCAGAAGCTGAGACAATAAAAATAAAGAAGTCTTTGCATGGTGTGGTCCCCACGCATAAAAACACAAAACAAAAAAAGAAAAAAAAAAGAAAAAAAAATAGAAAAAACTGAAAAAAAAGAAAAAGAAGCTAAAAAGTTAAAAGTGAGGATTCAAAGCACACCCCTTAGACGGAATAAATTTGGGCTACAAGCACTGGTTATGGAACCAAAGTGTTCCCTCTAACTAAGGTCCTTCTCGCTTCCCATTCTCTCTGTTGTTTCGTTGGAATGGTGGTGGCTTCTCGAAGTTACATCCTCGTTAATTTAATATGGCTGAATTGTTCCCTGAATCAAATGTTCTAATACTAATTTAATATGGACCATACCTCAAATCAACCTAATTGCCTTAGAAACCCTTCAATGATGATTCCAAACATACCAATGGAATAATAAAATGAAGACCGTTTTTATTTATTAAAATTAAAGTACAAAAATGACAACAAACTACAACAAGAATCTAGAATATTACCAAAGACAATCCTTTGCTTTCATAATCCTCAAGAAGACAAGTGCTCATTAGAAGCAACACATAATATCTCCAAAATGGAAGCTTAATCTTCAACTCTCTAGAGTTTCAATATAACAAAATGGCATGATCACTACTTTATAGACCTTCTTAAATCTTTTATAACCTCAAGTGATCATTCTTCTTCCTCTCAGAGTTTACATCTTTTCAATAAAATTATTTTTTGGTAGATTGTGGGTACTTGTGGTCTTAGTGCCTTACAATATTCAGCTTGCAATAGAACTATGAATTACGTTCCTTTGTACTAATAAAATCCTTGAATTTTTACCTTTATTTCTTTAGTCGATCAACATTAATTGTGACTTGTAATCTCAAACTACAACCTCTTGTGTCGATAGAAATCTCATAACTTCCTAAAGATTTCAAAAGAATTCATATTTTTCTTTTGGTGACTAACTTTATTAGACTCTTACTTGCAATTCCTCATAGTGATAGACTATGAACTCTTGTGACTTGCAGTGAGCTTACAATTACCTACCCAATGTTGAAAAACCACTCAAAGAACTCAAACAAGATACTCAAATACAAACATACATGTCCTATAACTCCTAGACACACTAAGGATATAAAATACATTAAAGAAATGGATTGATGCCCTCATCACACTATAGACATAACCACTAATTTTTTTGAGTAGCATGTAGTAAGTAGATTTGATGTACCTAGATATTTTATCTTAGAAAAAAATATATATTTTATGGACCCTACTTTCAAGAAACTCATCCAATTCTTAGAATTTAATCACATCTTATGATCCTCAACCACAACTAATGATCAAGCTAATATTACTAAAACACCTTAAAATTTAATTATAATAACTCTAAATTAAAGATTTAACTATGCTAAAAAAAATAAGATTTATATGAAGAATTACCAAATTTGAATAAAAGAAATAATTGAAACACCACCAAAAAAATGCAAGTTTCAACCTTTTTTGCATTGTACCCCTCACCCCTAAACTTGAGTCTAGGTTTTCATTGTAAAATATTAGGTTTGTAGCTCCTGAGTTGCAATCTCACATACCATAACTTTTTGGAGTTGAACAATGCCTCATAAGTTGTCAAACCTCACTCCCAAAATGGAAAAAGTCATATCATGTCTATATTTGGGCTTGGGAAGGCTGAAAATGCCTTAGTAACTACAAAATTTGGCATTTTCATAGGTTTTTGTGGAGGTAGAGCCTCAACTACACTAAAACCACCTACCCCTAGCATGGGTGGTGTTGGCTTTTTATTTTTCTAGTAAAACCTAATGTAGTTGCCACAAAACATAGTGTGGATGTCTCAAGGCCAGCATTGGAGTTGTGGGAGTTTCCAGTTTTCATGAAGTCAACATTAGAGTGGATGGAAGTTTTATGCTTCAACTAGTTCTAGCACAGATAACAAAACTCTAGCATTTCTACCACAAGGCCAACATGAATGGATGAAGGCCAACATAGTTACAAAAGCCCATTTACTATTTATGGTAACCATCATGGTTTTGGTGCCTTGTGGGTATTAAAACTTACCATAAATAGAAACTATGCTGGAGATGAAGACCTACTACACTTGCACATGATTCCAATCTATCAGTAGTCATAACAGAAATTTGTAATAAAAAATTAGTAGCCATGTAAGTTATAAAATTCAATTTCAAACACCTAGAAGAGGTTCTTCGATTCTTTTGCTTTTGAATTTTTTGGCATCCAAAAAGCTTTGTTTCAATTACCCAAGCCCCTTGCTACGATATTTTTTAGCAAAGCCATTGTTGATCCTTCTCCAAAAACATAAACATAACTTAGGAAAAAAAAAATAGAAATTTTAACTTCACTTTTTCTCAGTACAAGCATTACACCTACCAAGAGGGAAAGCCAAAATGCAGTGTTAGTAGGCAAGAGAATTGTAATAGCTTACTCCTTTTCCCCCCTCTAGTGTAGTTGGTCTTTCTAACATTAAAACTATTATATTTTGCTTAAGTATAGGACATACTCCTATCACAACAACCTACATTCCACTTGCAATTATAGTTTACAACATTTTTCAGCCATATCCTCTTACACCTTGGATAGTTCCACTTGGTAGAATTTTTATTTAATTAATTAATTATAAAATTTGTTAAACAAATTTGAATTAGTAACCATGTCTTTTAGCTAGTCAATTGTCTTGCCCCTTAATTTCATTGATATGACATCCAATCAAGATGTTGTAAGGGTATATGACCCAAAAGATGTTGTAGCTGAGCATAGGCAATCACTTAGACTAAGGGGGTAAAGCCTAGATTTTTCTATCATAAATAAAGATCACTATAATTTCATTTGTGCCAAAATCCAAGTTGCCTCCTCATTCCATGAATGATGACTGCGGCTAAACATGAATATTAGTTAATTCACCAAAATGGAAAGGAGTGCATACCCTCCCCCTATGATAAAATACCACTTAATAATCCTCATATGCTTATACTATCTCAACTAATTGAGATGGACAAATAGATTGAAAAGCTTAGTTCAAATAGTCAACATGAGGAGCATGATGTGTTTGAGGCTGAGCCTGAACCTGACAACTTTATAAGGAGCCTCTTCCAACAATCAACTCCCCAAACCACTACACCTACTTCAACCTCTCCAATCACTTCTATGGAATAGATGTCTCAACCTTCATCTTCAATGTACCCTACCATGTTTGGGGTAGCACCTATCATAGTGGCCCACAAGGCACATTCTATGCCCCAAACAATGCTCCTTTTCTCCTCTGTACCTTTTTCCATGCAACCTCAATATGTACGGTCATCATCAGTGGTTATAACCCCCACTCATCCATTATCTATGCTAGTGGGCCCCATAGTGGGATCCCAAGTAACATAAGGGTCACACATACCATTTGTTCCCTTTGTGTACCAAATACCAGTGCAAACCTCATTCTCACTATTTAGCCCACTTACAACCATGATGACCAAGCATCTTCCTTTTATGTCCATTGTGAGGTCACTGGCCTTTTAATTCATGCTAGAATTGTATGGATAGATACCACAACCAATGGGAATGCCTCAAGGCTTGGATCAAGTCTTCTAGATGATCCAAGACCTTACAAAAGAGTTATGATAACTTAAAGCTTCAATAACTCAAATAGTAAAAATCATTGACTCCTATCAAGGTGATCCTATTCATGCTTCTATCCAATAAACAACTCTTCCCCTAGGCATTTTCCTTCTTCAATTCACTAAGTATAATAGGAAGGGGAAAGAGGCTAAGACACAACCCTTAAAACATGAATTTCACATCCTAGGATGCATGGAGGAAGTCAAAGCCAACAAGAACAAAAAATCAATGACCAACAACAAGGACTTCCTCAATGCCATGAAACACGTTAAGTAAACTTTAAAATAGAAGAACACTTCATGTACCCTATATGACCTAGTAATGACTTCTACTGCACATGTGAGGCACTAGTGAAAATGTTAACTTCTATTCCTATTAGCGAGGACATCCTTGCTAGTGAATAGTCCCTCCATGCAATGATAGTACCACCTTCACCAAAGGAAGAAAAGAAGTTAACAACACTAGTGTTTCATGATAACGAGGTCAAGACCAACCCCCAAGATGGCAAGATAACCAAAGCCCCCCTTTTCATAATGATAAGAGTGGGATAATACAAGGTACATAGGGTGCAAATGGACAATGGGATAGCCATCAACGTAATGCCTTATACCATTGTTAAACATTTGGGCCTAATGGAACACATGCAACACACGTCAACTTCTACCCTTAAATCCTTTAGTGGATCTTGGGTTGCCATAAAAGCTTCCATTTCTTTGGACTTTGTGATAGGAAAATAATTCCCCAAAATAGCCAATTTCTTGGTGACGGAAGAGACATCAAGATTTAACCTCATTCTAGGGAGGCCCTGGCTAGCTTAGTTATGAGCTATTTTCTCACCCATCCACCAAGAAATTCACTTACCTTATGAGGAAGGTGAAATAATTATCCATGGCAATAGTGCAGTTCCCTTGGAAGTCAACAACATTGAGGAGTCATAATTATGTCAACCCTAATATTGGATATCCGATATCAAGGCTCTGATATCAAATACGTGATATCGAGTCCCAAGAAATGATGTCGGATATCTGATATCATCTCTTCCATGCTACCCTATAAATACAACACTTGGATGCATGGTCAGGAGGTAGCTTTAGTTCTTAGTTTTTGATAGTTTTCTTAGATTTCTAAATTCAAGTTCTATTATTCCTTATGCATGCCCACAATGTAATGTTTGTAATTGTATGACACCTTTCTTCAAGTGTGATGTACTTGGACATGTTACATGACTAGAAATAAAGATTGAGATTACTCCCATCATTATAGCACCCACTTAGATTATTGTTGCTTTTAATTATTAATTATTTCCTATTTTACTTAATTAATGCTTCCATTTATTACTATTTACTATTCCTATCATTAAGTAGAATGAGTACGTCTAATCACAAGTTTTTAAGTATAATTACTTGGTAACTGAGTAGTGTATTGTTTGGCAAACCCAGTGACATATGCTTGGAAATTCCAATGGTGGTTATACAAGGTCCAAGGCATGCACAAATGATTAGAAACAGATATTCATCGCACATAGGCTAGCTTAGGTTTTACTTTCTATGGTTCATTAGCTTAATTAATTAATCTCTTTATTGTCATTAGGAGCAGCATAGAGTTAGGCAACATCATATACCTCACTTTGGACTAAACCATACATGACAAAGCTACCACTAGTCTAAGTGGGAAGACATCAAACTATGATCAAGTCATAACAATTTAGATGCACAACTAGTCCCATCCATAAAATTTGATCGGATTGTGCATGAATGCTTATGATTCATATGGATGGGTGTAGGGGTACCTCACCGCTCATCCTTGGCACCGTTGCCAGGGATGGTGCTAGTTATCTAGATTAGTTATATCATAGACAATCATTGTAAATGCATTCATGATCTATCTTTCAAGAAATATTAAATCACACACATCATAAACCAATGACAATGTCTCTTTCACAAGGAAGCGATAATGAACTATATAGTGAAAGCATTCATTGGAGAAATAATGAGATATACGAGGAAGAAAATTGGAGTGATCAACTTTATGCAGGGGTCTCTTATGTTCATGATCATCCTAACGACACTCAAAGACCACATTCACCTAAAACAGACAATCTTGAAGAGGAAGTAAGTCCTAGACCAGGGGAGACCTCAAGGCCTAAGACCTTCTCAAAACTTAGAATAGATAAATAAAAGGACCAAATGGAGAACTTTAGAAGCCATGGAAATTCTCCTAGTTCTTCATCTTCCTCTTCTCCTTTAATGTCTAGTTCTAATGAAGATGAATGCAGGTATAGAGATAAAGCTTCACTACAAGCCCAGAATAAAAATAGAAATCGAACCTATAGAAACACTCAAGGTCATCAACATGAATATAAACAAAATTGTCACAATCAACTAAATAGGAATTTTCCTCACAACCTCTTTAATGACGATGAACCCTTGTTGGTCACTAAGAGCCTAATGCAGATCATAGAGTAGTTAATATATCTTGTAGGCATCACAAAGAGAGTCATCTACCCAGGCTTGATATCAATAATATTCCTAAATTTGTAGGAGGCTATTATTTAGATCCATAACATCATTTACAAGTCTTCCAAGATGCCTGTGTCTATTATAACATTGAAAACATATGGCAAAATCTTAAGCTCTTTCCTAGAATGCTAATCAATAAAGCCAAAGTGTGGTATAGATCGTTGAGACTGAATTTAATTTGACAATGGTCCACAATGCTAGAACTCTTCAACAAGAAATACCAAACCTATGCGAGGGTGTTCAACCTAAGGAGACAGATCCAAGAATGGAGACAAGAACAACATGAACCCTTGGACATGGCCTTAGATAGATATTATTCCCTATTAAATAGATGCCCAGGCCATGGTTTCTCTGAGGAAAGGCAACTTTTTCACATCATAGATGGGCTTCGTATGAAACAAGGGAGATCCTTGGGATGTATGCTTCAAGTCAATTATAAGAGCTATGAACCCATCAGATCCACAAGCTCATCAAGCATGTGGAAAAAGAAGAAGGCAAGATATGTAAGTGGAAAAATGTTGAGAAACATCATTGGGATCTAACTCTTCAAAAGAAAAAGGTCCATATCTATGGTAAGGAGAAAGGAACTGTCTTGATAAGGTAATCCTGCAACCAATCTTGCCAATACAAAAGTCTATGGATGAACTTGAAGCAAAGTTTAATAGGATTTCCAAATGGATATATGAAAATGTTACAACTCTCATTGAGACAGTTGAGGAGAGGATCATGAAAAACAAGCTAGGAAATCATGATAAACAAAGGATACAAAACTAAGAAATAGTTAGGAACACTTTTTAGCAAATGGGAAAAATGGCTAAAGAAAGTGAGGCTCTAGAGTCAACCACAAATGAAGATAATGGATGGGACATCTGCATCTACAATCACTGGAAGGGTCATTGTTTAGGCTTGTTGCATCTACATGAGTATTGGACAGGTGTGTTAAATCCAAATTTCGTACAAAAGCACAGGCCCAAGAGATTTCCTTTCCCACACAATAATTGTGGACAGCCCCACAACCAATCATATCATCGTAGGAAAACTTATGAACAGCCTCAACACTATCATCAACCACAATGGAAACAACCACAATTGTGGGAAAGGCCACCACCAAACCCACCCTATCCTTCTTATCAGTCAAAGCAATATGACTATTATGTTGAACACCCTATTTCTGCAACTAGTTCTACATCCTCTACTTCAAATCATCACTATCACTCTCCCAAGTACCATCAACCCATGACATCCCCTGAGGGATCACCACCTCGCACCCCTTACCATCCATCCTATCCTCAATATTCTCATACTCCACCTCATTATACCTCACTACTAGCAACACATGAAGGTTCAACACCATAATATCAACAAATGAATGCCACTTGTGTTGCAAATGTGCATAGACATTCTGATAATGGTAGGTCTCAACTGCAACATCAAAAACATCCCTTCTTTAGGAAAGGTTGTAAGTCGAAGCAAAATGCACATGCACTGACCACATCACCTGAACCAGCACAAATCCTATATAGTACCACACCTTCCTTTTCATTACCAATATCCATTGATTCTACATAGGGGTCACTGTCCATCATTACTCCTACCCCAACCCCAAACAATGAATCTAATACTATGGGAAGACCAAAAAATCCACACATACCATATCATGATCAAGGATACACTTGTGGGTCAAACATCCATAATATTAACACAAATAATGGGGTACACAAACAATGTCCCTAGGAAGGCTCAAAACACTTCCTTCATAGAATTTCTAAAACCTACTCCATCGAGGAAAGACCTTGGTAAAGAAAAAGAACTAGAGAAGAAAGCAGAAATAGAAACAAAAGTACAACATGAACCTATACATTGCCCTGAAACACAAGCTCTACCACCATAAAATTATAAGTCCTGAATGAGCCATCTATAGAAAATTGCTGAAGTTGTCAGTTGAAGAAGTAGAGATGAGTCTAATCTCTTCAGAGTAATCAATGATACCATACAGTGCACTATTTTAATCAATCCAACAAGGGGAGAGATCTCGTTACAATTAAGAGGAGGATCCATGTGGTCCAAGCAAATCTTTGGAATTGCTACATCCTTCTAAGTGATGCTTGAAATAGGAGAGGGTACCACAATTGTGGTAATGCAGCATTAGGATGCAACAACTGAAGCAAAAGTGATTATGGATCACATAAAAGAATCATTTAATGTGCCTGTTGTGCTCCTAGTAGATCTTACTAGGACCAGAGATTCATAGATGTTGGTTGGGACTTTGATAACTCCTATAATGCATGAGGATGTGTTAGATCGACTACTATAAATAGGGCAAGTGATGACTACTTTGTTTGACATCCCTACTGATGTCACTATAAAAAATTCAGACCTCATGGCCACAAAAGAAAAATTGGTCATGGCAGAGACTAGGGTAGATCACACAAAAGTAGAAGTGCAATGATTATAACATGAGTTGGTTACCCTGAGAGCTGAACAATGAGATCCTATCCATTTTTTTGTGCTTGACTAGTTGAAATAATTTAGAATAGAGTAGTTGATCAAACTGACTGAAGAAAATAAAGCTATGAGCAAGAAAAAGAGAAAGTAGTCTAGAATGCCTCTATTACTAATGCACAATCCCACACTTACAAAAAGACATTGATCACCACTCAGGAGAAGAATAAATAGCTCATTTCCAAAAATACAAGGTTAACTACAATTGAAAAACAAAAGAATATTTTAGAGAAAAGTGTCCACCAATTATAAGAACAACTAGTGAGGGTAAAGTAGGACATCAATAAATTTATAAATTCAAGTTTCGTTATTCCCTATGCATGTCCACAGTGTGATGTTTGTAATCGTACGATAGCTTTGTTCAAGTGTGATGTACTTGAACATGTTACATGATTGGAAATAAAGTTCAAGATTACTTCCATCATTGTAGCATCCACTTAGATTATTATTGCTCCTAATTGTTAATTGTTTCCTACTTTCCTTAATTAATTTTTTCATTTATTTCTATTTACTATTCCTATCATTAAGAAAAATGAGTACATCTAATCATAAACATTTAAGTGTAATTACTTGGTAACCCAGCAATGTATTATTTGGCAAACTGAGTGACATACACTTGGCAATTCTAGCAGTGGTTATACAAGGTCCAAGGCATGTGTGGATGATTAGAAATGAATATTCATCACACATAAGTGAGCTTAGGTTTTACTTTCTATGGTTCATTAGCTTAATTAATTAATCTCTTTATTGTCATTAGGAGTAGCATAGAGGTAGGTAACATCATATAACTCACTTTGGACTAAACCATATGTGACAAAGCTACCACTAGTCCAAGTGGGAAGACAACAAACTATGATCAAGACATAATGATTTAGATGCACAACTATTCCCATCCATGGAATTCAACTAGATCATGTGTGAACACTTGTGATTCGTATGGTTGGGCATAGAGGTACCTAGCTGCTCATCAAACATTAACATAGAAAAAGGATCTGAAGTGAAGTTTTATGAAAAAACTCCAATTTTTAGTCACAAAGTCAAGAAGCCTAATAGGGAAAAAAGGGCTAAAGCCAACAATAATGGGACTATGGATACATCATGGGAAGATCTCCTCTTCAATGTAGTTAGTGAAGAAAATGGGGAATATAAAATCATACAACACATGCCATACACCATTTCGAATCTTTTGAATATTAGGAAACACTTGCATGATTAATGTTTGTCTCCTATTCACTGGCCCTATATCCATAACCATGTAGCCTTCTTTTTCTTTTCACTTTTTTTAGCCTACTTTAAACATTGTTTACATATACCACTTTTTATTACCTTGTTTTACCTTATTTTAACTTTACTTTGCACGAAGCTTAGAGCTTATTCTTGTTTATAGTTTACCTTTCTACACATATTATATCTTATAGAATATAAAACATAACAAATATCATAAAAACTTAAAAACATGGAAAATTCATAAAAATTTTGAAATAAAAAACTTATAACAATTTTCTTTTCAAAACACGTGTCCTACCATGGCCTAAAACTAGCAAAACATGTGACCTACCATGGCCTAAAATTGACAAAACACATGGTCTACCATGGCCTCAAACTAGTAAAATACATGACCCACCATGGCCTAAAACTGGGAAAACGCATGGTCTACCATGGCCTAAAACTAGCAAAATACATGGCTTTCCATGGCCTAAAACTAACATCGCTTTTTATAACCTGTTATAACCAATTACAACCTAGTTTACATCCTTGTTACCTAGCCAATTTACATATTACCTTACCAAATTATTACATTATAACCACATTATTTATCCATTGTACCCTTATAACATAAATGAAACATAAAATGTATAACATGCATAAAATTAGTAATATTAAAACATATAAAAAAAATTTAAGTTTAAAGACAATAATCAAAAAATCCGTAACACATAGTAATGATTACATAGTGTGAAAAAAGTTCAAATAATGAGTAAAATATATATAAGTCCAACAACCAAAGGCTAAGACTAGTCACAACTGCCAGCATCATCAACAACAAATATAAATAGCCAAATACATAGTCAATGGATGGTGTTAAGATGAAACTAGAAGGGAAGGAGAAGCATCTCAAATATCATCATCACTGTGGCCATCATTATCACCTGGTACATGTAACACAATAACATAAGTTTAATCAGTAATCAACACAATATGAAACCAAACTAAATTAAATTAAACTAAAAATAAAACATATTAAGATAAAATAAAATAGGAAAACTTGGGAGGGCTCATGTGCAACATCCTCTATGAGGAAGCTCTGAAGACCAAACTCTAGATGATGGAGGATTTGTTCCACGATCATGTGGGCTCAATCCACCTCCCCAAGATTAAGATTGGTTAGGATATTATTCTCCTTAATCCCCATCCATGTAGGTGGATCTCATGAAAATGTAGTAATAGTCACCTTCCTAAAAGTAGTAGAGACTTGAGGAGTTGTAGAATCAGCCACCATTAGAGAGCTTTCAAATATTTTGAAGACACTCTCTTCTTGAATTCTATTCATGAATAGCTTCAACTTATGTCATTCAAACAACTCCTCTTGCAACCACTTAAGATAGGCCTCACGTTCCACCTTGTACTTCTTCTTGTGGTCATTTTGTACCTAGCCCTACTTAAGGACCTTGACATAATAATCTCTCCACTCCCTAGCCTTGTCAGCTAGTAAGTCCATCTACTGCTTATGGTTCATGACCTCCTTTGCAAAAGCAACCTTATCATGGATGGCATTCCAATACTATGCCCATATTATCTCCTTGGTTTGCAAGGAGTCCTTGTTAGCCACTTGGGCTTCCAAGAACCCTTTACAATCCTGGAGATCTTTAATTACCTCAAATTGTCTCTTAGTCTATCTTTCCAATGTGAAAACTCATTTCCATAAGAACTTTTTTGAACATTGGCACTCCTACAAAGTTTTAGCACATAAAAGCGCATAGCCAGTGGCACTTTCATATAACTTCTATGGAACATTCTTCACTTTGGATGGCAAGCTAGGCAATGCATCAATCTCCATAGCATGGTTAGAACCACATCCAACCCTAGACATTACAATCAATATAACAATAAAACAAACATATTAAAAATAATAAACAATCAGAACAAATAAAAACTTCTAAACCAATAAGACCATAGAACCATAAAACCTATATGAAGCAACAAAAAATACATAAATAATAAGAACAATTAAGCATAAAATAAACATAGGTTCTTACCAACATTGAGAAAAATCTATTTCAACCAAATAATCATGTCTTTAGCCATTCCATGCATGAACTCCATTTTATCAAGAACCTCCACCCATGGTTTCATGTTTAATGTAGAGGTTGAGGCAGTTGGCTGATGTTCAAGAGCTACACCATGCATAACTATATCTTATATAGTTAAAACAAATATTTAAACATGAAAATATAAAATTTAACACATACAAATGAAATTCATGAATACCTAGGATATCATTTGGAATGATAGTGGGGGGTTCACCTAGTTGTGAAGCATCAAATATAGCATCAAGGTCATCCAATGCAGTGTTGGATAACCCTCATCCAAATGCCACTATACAAACTCCTCATCTAGGAATTTCTACTCCACCTCTACAACTACTACTAGGGCTGCTAATTCTTATTGTTCACCTAGAAGAACAATGAAGAAAAAATGTAGAACTATTTACCTTATTTTTCCTAAGACCAAACAACAACATAATCATATAACATGAAACATAAACAACAAAAAACTTAAACAAAAATATAATAAAGAAAATAGAATGTACCTACCACCACATGATGCACTTGACCAAGTTTAATGAAAAGCCTCCTCGTAGTGGATTACTCAACAATCAGTGTTATCTCCTCAACAACAGGCCTCTTCAACTTCACTGTAGCTAATCTATTAGCTTTAGCATGTAACTCCTTTGTCTTCTAAATGTTCCCATGGGAAACGTGGGGCTCAATCCCCATGCTATCAAGGGAAGCACAATGCACACCACTAAAATGCTTAGTGGTAATGGACAACAATTTTCCAACATCCTTTGGTGGGTTCTGAGCCTACATGGTGGGATACCCAAGGCTTAGAAAGGTTGGATGAGTCTTGGCAGATCCATCATCCATCCTTCTACACCACTAGGAACTCTATGAACCTCCTTAGATATGCTACAAAAAATGAAAAATGCATATGACATATCATAGTAAGGTCTTTCTGGATTTTCAAGATCTCCCCTCGTAGCCTGAAAATCAAATGAGTAGCCCAATTGAACTAAGCATCCTCTATGGGGACCTTTTTCATGGTCCATGTCTATTTAATGTTAATGATCTTCTTCTATGATAGTAACTTTGGAAATTCCCTAGACCAGAATAATGGATAGACCTCCTTGACTGCTACATCCTGGAACTAGTCTAGGGACAATCTAGAATGACCACGAAGAGTGTTTAGCCATTCTTCCACCTTCTCCTAATGGCCCGCATCCTTCGTTGATTTGGAAACAAATGCCATGTCATCACAAGGAACACCAAGGAGATCACTAAAGGTAAATTCATTGATGACCAAGGTGATATGCACACCATGAACCTGGGTGATGAACATCTTCACTCATTTGTTAAAGGAGTCGATGATATTCACCATCTTGGGGGTAGGGATGATTGGGCTAGGAGCCATAAAAAGATCAAGAAAACCTACATTGGCAATGTTTGATTGAACATTTCTAAATGCTTGGCTAGCCAACTAATGCTATGCCGAATCCACCTCACTGAACTTAAGGATAAGTGTCCCCTCAGCATGTCTTGAAGTGATCAAAGTAATGGTGGAGGAAGAGGTAGCCCCTACAACACAAAAAAAAAACTCATTAGCTTAGGCATAAGCACATCATATAAAAAAAAAATATAGCAAGTATAACCAATTAAAAAAAAACTGATAGCCATACTTTAAAAACCACTTAAACAACTAAGGCCTAAATAACCTATAACTTTCTAGCCATGAAAACGTTGACATATCATGAAAAGAAAAATATAATAAAAAATAAGATTTTTACTTTGCTTGTTTGTTGAAGGTAGTGTGGAGATACTAAGGAAGATATGTGTCTATGAACTAAAATCAAGTCTTCCCCTCCAATTATGGATTGTCCTATTTACCAATGATGCATAGTTTTCAAGAATTTGGCATTCAAAGTTCATAAGGAAGGAATCTCTAGTAATGAAAGTTTATTAAATGGATAGGAGATGGTTTAAGAATTTTAGATGTATGGGTAGATTACTAGATGATATGGGAAGTATTTATTGGATCTTGATGATTTCAAAAGACACAAGATGATGTGGAATTGCTTGCCAAGTATGAAATACAAGAAAGCAAGCTCCATCCCTAAGTGCCCTTGTATAACCATGCCTAACAATGTCATTAGCCACTCAAGGAGTTGAATGTAAGACATTCTTTTCTAGAAAGACACACATTTTGGTATCACCAAATTGAGAAAATAACACTTTTTTATACAAAACCATAAAGTTATGATTAAATGTACAATGAGGCAAGATGAACTATCGAAGGGATTATTGAAATTGGAACGTGAGGTATCTTACCATAGGCATAATAAATTCTTGCATGTAATCTATGGTTAAAGTAATCATTATCTCTTTTTTTTCCAAGATTCAAATCGAGTTCAAATCATTTTCTATTAACATTGCATTGTTTCATATCTAGGATTCATAACCATAATACTACCACTGTTACAAGGAGTATTACTAGTTGGCATGTTGTTTAAGGGAGAAGTTTATTAATTGTAATTTTTTGTATTTTTATTTTTGAGATTCTTGAAAAGGTGCCTACCTTCAAGCATGGGTAACATGTCTTTCTAGTGGGACCCCCAAAAATTTATTCTATGCATGGGGTTCATTTTTTTAACTTATGTCAACCTTACCAAAGGACTACCATCAGGCATGGGTAACATGTCTTTCTAGTGACATGGTAAGGCAACACTTATTATACTCTTACTCCAATTTTTCATTAGATCTACAAGGATATAATACATTCTTAGCAATAAGATAGAAATTACATAAGCAATCCAAGAGAATCCACAAGTTTCTTTGATGCCACACCCTTCTCATTCCCACTTGGTTCTTCACTCTTTTGTCTAGACATAATGATCATATTTTTATTCTTAGTTTTATTATGAGAAGAATATCATTATGTCCATGATAAGAACCTCTTATTATAGGAATGGATATATGGATATTGTGATCTCACTATATAGGTAATCAATCTCTTATGATTTGGTAATATAGAGAAATTTTCACCTTATTGTGACTACCTCTTGCTTTATTTAGTGTATTTGATTGAAAATTGCAAAACATATGTACAAGTGAAATGATGGAAAATTATGAAAGATTATAGAAGACATCAAGGATTAAAAGGACAATAAGAATGAAAAATTATCAAAGAATTAAGAACTTATTAAGAACTTAAAAATATAAAAGAATAGGAAAATATATCAAGAAAGTATAAAAAAGTAATATTAAAGTAAAAAATTCAGTAGGTACCTACATGTCATAGTGGATACCCCCATGACTATGATCAAGATCAATCAACCAAAAAAGTGAATAGGCAGAGGAAATTTGGACAAGCTAGGCAGAATCCTTAATGGAGTTGGGATATTTATGGTAAGGTTTAACCTATTGGATGTTTACAAGGATAAGCTTGTATGGGCCAGACAGATGGTGAATGTGCATGGCACTAGATGGATAAGTTTCTTAGATGATGTATGACCCTTCCCAAAGCATTTGAAATTTAGCCTTTTGTTGCACAATATTGGGATTGTAGTAGAGAACCTTATCACCTAGCTGTATCAATACTTGTCGTATATGTGCATCATGCCTATGCTTGGAGTATTTCTTGTGGACCTCATTACTCATAAGTGTTACTAACCTATTTTTTTCTAAAAAATTAAGGTTCATTAGTCATTCTTTCTAGGCCAACCTAAGGTTCAAGTCAAGTTTGCTAGCAATAGCTAGAGTTTGAAGCTCTATCTGGATCAGCAACATTGGTACTTTACTGTAAACTAGCTCATAGGGTGAATATTCAATGGGTAGTTTCAATGTTTTTCTATAGGCTCATAGATCATCATTTAGCTTGGTACTATAATCCTTTCTAAATCTACTAACCATCCTAGTTAATATTCTAGTAATTTTGTAGTTATTTACTTCTACCTGACCATTGGCTTGGGCATGAGATGGTGTGGTGAGTTTATGATTCACCCCAAGTTGCTACATGAGCTTCTTAAAAGTAGTACTAGTAAAATGATTTCCATTATCTGAAATAAGCATCCTCAGTACTCTAAATCAATTCACCACATGTTGTTGAAAAAATTTGGTAGTTTTTTTGGCTATAAAATCTTTAACTATAGCTACCTCTACCCACTTTATGCAATAATCAATGGTCAATATTATGTAAACCTTCCCATTTGACATTAGTGTGATGGATCTCATGAAGTCAATTCTCCAGATATCAAATAGTTCTAGCGGCTATATCCATTGTTGTGTCCCTTCATTTCTATCTGTTATTCCTTCATATCTTTGGCATCTTTCCCAAGATTATGTGAAGTTTTGGACATCCTGTAAACAAGGTAGGCTAGAAGTAGCCTACCATGATCAATTTCAGTGTCATCCTATGTCCTACATAATGGCCACCACATGGACCTTCATGTGCATCCTATAGGATCAATTGTTGATTACATTCCAATACACATCATCAGACTAACCCATTGGCATAAATCTTGTAAAGGTTCCCATTTATTTCCATATATCTCTTAATCTTATGAAGGAATTGTTCTTTTTTTTTCTTACGCCACTTAACAAGAAGCTCTTGTGTGGTTAAATAAGTCATGTAATTAGCTATCCATGGCTCTTCTATTGAGTTAATAGCCATTATTACCTTAGTAAATAATGTTTCATCAAAGAACTAGTCTAACAATGATTCTTCCTAATCTTTTAACTTCCATCCTAACCTTGACAAATGATTAGCTACTACATCCTAATCATGGTTATGTCAATTTTTTGTAGAATGATGAGCCATCTAATCATTCGAGGACTTACTGTTGGTTTGTTCATTAAAAATCAAATGGCATTATGATTAGTGTGAACATAGATTGGATACCTAATCATATAGTGTTGAAATTTTTCTAGTGATTACACCACTATCATAAGCTTCTTTTCTATGGTGATGTCATTAAGTTGTACCCCAATGATGCTTTTGCTAGCACAATGTATATAGTATGGCCTTTTCTAGTCATCTAGCTATGTTATCACTACACCTAGTACATAATTTGAAGCATCCATCATAATATGAAAAGTCTTAGACCAATTTGAAGCTCAAAGGATTGGTGTCTTAATTAACTTCTATTTTAGGATATTAAATTCCTTTTTGCATGATTTAGTCCATTGAATTGGTGCATCCTTCTTGGATAGCTCTACCAATGGTTTTGCAATTTTTGAAAAGTTTTCTAGAAATCTTTTATAGTACCCTTGTGTGGCCCAAAAATGATCAAACATATTTAATATTTTATGGCCTTTTGGTGATGTTCTGTATGAATTTGATCTTTTCAAGATCTACCTCTATCCTTTTTTTTTTTAATTTTTGTGCCCTAATATGATCCCATCTTGGACCATTAGATGGCTCTTTTGCCAATTGAGCTTTAGGTTTGTTTCTATACGTCTTTTCAGTACCTACTCTAGATGGTCTAGTGCTTATTTGAAATCCAACACATATGTCGAAAAATCATCCATAAATACTTTAAAGCCATTGCCTATATGCTTTTGAAAGATATTGAGTACTAGTATCTAGAAGGTAGTAGGCACATTACAAAGACCAAAAGGCATTTGCATAGAAGCAAATGTTCCCCATGAACTAGTGAACATTTTTTTCTCTTGGTCTTTAGGTGCAATGTAGATCTAGTTATATCTACTATACCCATCTAGAAAATTGTGGTACTCATGTCTTGTAATAGTGTTCAGAACTTGGTCAACAAATGGTAGGAAAATGATCCTTGAATGTTGTATAGTTCAACATTCAAAAGTTAATACAAATTCTCGATTTGCCCCCCTTCTTTAGAAAAAATACCAAAGGATTGATCCCTTCACTATCTTCAATGGGATATATGAATCCTACCTTGAGTAGCTTTTCCAACTCTTACTTAACCACCTCTTTGAGCTTTGGATTTAGCCTTCTCTGTAGTTGACATTGTGGTTTCACAACTAGATTGGTGTATATCTAATTTTGATAGATTCAAGGATCAATGCCAATTATCTCATCACAAGACCAGGCAAATACCGTTATTCACTTATTAAGTACTTCTAATAACTTATTTTTATGCTCCTTGTCTAGGTTGGAATTAATTATGATTAACTTCTTACTGTTTAAAAAATCATATTCTAGTATTGTTGGTAGGTTCTTTAATTTTAACATTTCTGGTTCCACTTTTTCTTGGATCTCGAACTATCCCCATTAAATCTCTTCTTCTTGACATGAGTGTGGATAGGGGTGCCTTCTCCTTAATTACTCTAACTTATCATTTTCTTCTATGTAGGCACTTGTGATATGGTTTTTTGGTTTCATGTATATGTTTCATTCAACTTCTTCTTCTATAATTAGCCATTGGGTGCCTTCTTGCTGAGTGGTTATCACATATAGGGATCTTTGCATACACATCTCTTCAACACATCTTTTTCATGTGATATTATTTTCCTATTTAATTACCCATATTTTCTACACGAAATTTCACCTATTATCATTGTATACAATACATGGAAATCTACATCTTTGAATGATTCCAGCTTCACCTTCCTTAGAAATTTTCAAGGTCAAGTCTCTAATACCAAGCTTAGCATATATAGTGCTAAGACAAGATCTTCCCATAATAATAGGGAAATCCCCCTTGTTTTTACCTACATGTATGACTAGAAAATCATTAGGATTAGACTAGCCACTAATAGTAGTGGAACATCATCCATTTATCCTAGTGGTACCGTGTTCAACTAGTTTGCAAGCTTTAGCTAAATATTACATTTCTTTAATGGTGGTAGATTCTAGGCCTTATACATATCTTGTGATATTAGATTCATTACTAACATGAAATTAAGTAGAGCCTTGCATAGTTTATGACCTATGATTTGAAGATATACTAAGGGACTTCTCGAATTTGTTCATTTTTGAGGAAGTGCTCCTACTTTAATCCAATGTGTGATGGTTTGGGTTAGCATGACAATTGTCAAATTTGCATTGGATGATGATAAAGCTTAATTTTTTTCCTAGGGAGTGGAAGTAGATGTGCTCCCCATCCTTTCAACCCCTTTTCTAGGCTCCTTCAGAAGAGTGGTCATTTCCTAGATTGTGGTTCATGCATGATTACTCCCTCCTACATATAGAATACCTTGGTTGTGTTCTTTTTTTGGGGCTATGACAGTAATTCTCCCTACATTATAGGTGGTAGTATAGGTGGTAGAGGGTTAGAACGTTGACTCGATGAACTAGCTACTTATTGATGCATGTATGTATTGGAATCCATCCTTGGAGGTGTTGGTCTATAGTATTCCAATGGATAGTACTGAGAAGTCTAAATTACTACATTTCCTAGATTTATTGGACATTGAACATACTATCCATAAGGTTCTGGTTACCAATATGGATATTTTTGTCTTGGTGGTGGCATTACCCATCATTGTGGTAGCTACCACTATTGATGATATTACTCCTGTGACTATGGGTAAGCTCCAATAGGGTAGTAGGCTAGTTAGAAGGTCTATTGGTAGTTACCTTGAGGGTAAGATAGCCATTTTGGCATTGGCTTCTTGATGAATCTTAGATTAAGTGCATATGCCCATGTCTCTTGCAAATGTACCATAATAGGATAACATCCTTTATGATGTTCATATTGGCACAATGTACATCCTTCCTTCTCATTTGAGCTTGTATCAAAACATTTTTCCATAGAAGAAAATTTTATTTTTTGTCTCTAGTCTTTTTTCTTCTTTTTCTCCTTGTCCCTATTGAAGGGTTGTTTAGTTCTTTCTTCTACGATTTTTGAAGCTATAGCAAATTTCTCATCCATAGAATTCCACATCTTTTCTACCTTGGTGATTATGTCATTAACTATCTTTTGGATTGGTAGAGTCTTTTTCTACATCAACTCCTCTAAAGTTTCTTCCTCTTGCTTATCACATACTTGTACATCTCTTTTTCAAATGGATGGATCTCTAGTATACTCCTTAGCTGATTCGCTCTTTTTCAATTCACCTTCTTCCTTTGTCACCTAGTTAATTAGTCTCTAAATTTGATGGATGGTAATTTTAGATAGTCTACCTTGAGCATAAACTCCAAGGGTTTCATGGATTTATTCCTTAGACCATTAACAATATGTCTAAGCTACCTCCTTTGAGAAAATATGTGGCCTGGGCACCTATGAAAAAATGAGTAGTATCTTCCCATCACTACATTAAGGGATTCATGTGTTTGTTGCTTCTAGCCCTAAATCTACTTACTGAGATTGGACACTTCAAAGTAAGTTTGATATTTTACATTGAAATGTTCAAGCATGATACTCCACCTTTTTATTGATTCAAGTTCTAACGATTTGTACTAGCTTTCTATCTTCTTGACGAGTGTCTAAGGGAATAACTTAAGTTTATGCTAGTCACTCTCTATATTCTGTAGGGCATAGGCATCATAAAATGCCTAAAAGTGATGTTGTGGATCTACATTATACCCACTTTCAAACCTAGTAATATTATTCATATATAGTCTCTTGATGTGATTATCTCTCACATGCCTGGTAGGGATATATATAGCTTTCCATATGTTGATCATGTTGCAAGTAGCCAATAGGGGTTCTTCATGATCATAGGATTCATATGTTTAATTGTAGTGATGCCTCATTTTCTACTCATGTCTCTTTTTTTCTTCCCAACTATCTTTATTCCTTCATTGTTCATGCTCTTCATCTTCTTCATTAAGGTATCTTAGACGATAGTCATGTCTATCATGAGCCCAATGTCTCTCCCTATCATGATCTTTGTACCTTTGTTTGCATTTGTCAAACTCCATTGATGATTGTGAGGATGGAGATGAAGTAGTGGGAGAATGATGTTGGCTAGTTTTCCTTCTATGACTCTAAAATTTGTCTCTTTGTGATTTAGTATAAACTCTAGGCCTTGAGTCTTGCTTGTGCTTAGAGTCATTCACTTCTCTTCTTGGTATCTTTACAAAGGTTAAATGGAGTTATACCTTGATAGGTTCTTCTAGATGAATAATAGGTGTTTGAGAATGAACTTCATAATCTTGGTGGAGTTTCTTTGCTACAAATGCATTACCTTCAAGTTCTTCCAAGACAACAGGAGAGTTAACCTACTTTAACTTGTTATGTGCATGTTTAGTTTCTATAATAGCATCTTTATGCCCTTGGATCTCTATGGGTTGATAGGGTCTTGTCATGTATTTGATCACATGATACCCTTCTTGTGTATGACTCAAATTCATTGCCCTTAAATCTATTTGAAGCATGGTGGGCACTAAATACTCTAAAGGAAAAATGATGTTGCCCTATAGGTCTATTCACCTCAACTACCCATCTTGGTGAAAGATGAATATGAAAGTAGGGTAGTAAGGATCATTGTAAGCATATGAGATTCTTATTTGCATAGGCATACTCTAGTCTTCATCATCATTTGTTCTGTCATTACCCCTTTGTATCTCTTTGATAGGTGATAGTTTTTTCTTAGTTGTATCCATGTTATAAGTGTGACACTTGGTTAAGTATGCGTTATTAGAATTATTTAAAGATTATGAGTATTAACTTTACTGTTCTTAATACAAAAAACTTTATAAGATCAATTACTTAGCACACATTAACACATCCTTAGCAATGACATCAATGATGAGTACTGGAGAAATCCCAACACTCTACCATATAAGTCACAAGTGCTAGCATGTGACCAAATCATAATCTATGTATGGCCAATGTTATTATGCTAGTAATTAATATTGAGTTCATGCTCATTGTCTTTCCACTTTGATTTAGTAAATTCTAAGTGTATAGTTTAACTCGCAATGAGATGTATGTTAGGTGATGTTGTTCAGCTCATTTTACTTCTAAGCATGAACACAATGGAAATGAAGTGAAATACTAAATTTAAGTAATGATGAGAATATAAATATATTCTAGTCTACAACAATGAGCATCTAGTCCTAGTTTACTATACATGCCTTAGGCTCATGTAATCGTTACTAGGTTACCAAGCATTACGGTACTATGCAAACTAAGTAATAATATTACTGGGATTACCAAATGATTATACTTAAGTGCTTAAAATCGATCGTACACATTCTACTTTATTGATGAACAAAGAAAGTAAAGTACTTTGAAAATGTAAAGAGTTAACTAAGTAAACATGAAAATTGATTTAAGTAAAATAGTAAACTAAGTGGATGCTACAATGATGAGAAGCACTCTCAATCTTTATTTCTAGTCATGAACTATGCCCAAGTACATTTTACTCAAATAAAGATTCCATACAACTACTAAACATCACACTGTGGGCATTCACTCTATCACTAACTATGAAAACAAATTGCAAGACTTCTGCTAAGGGTGGAATGGAAAATTTGTTGATCATGTGCCCAAGTATCAGTATTTATAGGGCTACACACATCTCGTGACATCGTATCAATGATGACATAGCATGGGTTACAAAATCGTATCTACAACATCATTGTTACAATATTGTAAATATGATATTACAAAGCAAAAAAAATTGACTTTATTAGCTATGAATTAGGGGAAGGGTTTAGGCTCCTTTAGAAATGCTTTATTGACTTAGAAAACAAGTGTTCATCTTCTAAGGAGGACCTAACTATAAGTATTTGCAAAAACATAAGTATAGAAACATTGATGATATAATCTTGATTCAAGAGAAAAATATGAGTTTGATGGAGGGTTTTGAACCTCTAAAAGGTAGGTAGGTGGATAGAGGAGTCATAGAAATGATCTAGAAATAGTTTGGAATCAAAATAGGATTTTTTAACTAAGCATCTTAATGTTGATATTGGAGCCTAAGAAATTCTATCTCTGGAAAGTAACATTGGAGGCTGGAAAATTTTATCTATGGCACTAATTCTAACACTAGTTAAGTAACACTAAAGACATGTTGGTACTAGTCATGGAGGAATAGCTATGGTTGTGGATTGAGTTGGTGATACCAGAAGGTCTACTATGCATACTAATAATCTCTCAAAGTCTTAAAAAATGTGCTTAAGATTTGAACCCCTATTTATAGGCCTAAGATTACCAATTCCAAATTAGGATTGCTAATTTTAAACTTCAAGTTAAGTCCTAATTTTTCTGAAGTTGTCTTGGAGTTCAAAATAATATTTTTAACCTTCAAACTTGGGAATTTTAGCAACCTAGAAAAGTAACACTAACATCAGTGTCAACATCACCAACACCTATACAAATTTTGCTGAATTTTTCCAAGTGTTGGTTCCTACCTTTTGGAGCTTCATCTAATGCCTAAATTGAAGTTGAACAGTGTTGACATGCTTCTGAGATTCTCATGAAGTTGGGAAATGTTTTAAAATTTTGAGGCAAGGGTAGATGATGTGACATGAATGGTTTTTATGGTGGTGACACTAACATTAGTGTAAACATCATCATACTTAGAAAAGATGAGTAAAATAAGCATGGAGGTCAAGGTATGGAGCCTACAAGTATTTATGTTGATGTTAGCATCAGCATTAGTAAGGTACATTGAAAAATTTCAAAACTTTTCTAAGTTGATATTGTGAGCCTTTGGGATGTTGAAATTGATGCCAAAATGTGTTGGAATGATGCTTGTAGGATGTTGAGAAGCTTGTAGAGTTAAGGGAAAGTGTCAAATATCGATCCCAAGCATTTGTGATCATGCTAACATTATCATGATACCTGTAGATTTATAAAATTTTTTAATCTTTAAAACTATTAAAGTTGCCTTATAATCTACCAAAATCACTATTTTGAGTGTCAAAATTAACATTGACAAGTTGCTAGAGAGCTTGGGAAAACAAGAGATGAGTCAAACTGTAGGTAAAAGTACCTTGGAAAAATTCAAGACCATGATTGTGCTACTAACATTGATGTCAACATTAGTGTCAACTTAGCATTAAAATTTTGTTTAAGTCCCAGGGTCCTAACATCAAATTACCCAAAATCACCAAATATGATTCCCATGATGCTATGAAAGCTATGATGTGTTGCTCAAGGTTTCGTGAGGCCCAATTTAACTTTGGAATGTAGTTTTGTGGGGGGATGTTAACAATGTTATAACTAATGAAGAATCTGCATCAACTTTAATACTTAAAAAATTTTAATTTTGGAATTTTTCAAAGGTCACAACAAATGAAATTCATAAGTTTTATTATGAACTTGGATGATTCTTGGAGGCTTTCGAGGGTTTTGTGAATGCCTCGTTTAATTAGTGACATTTGATGCTTATACCTGTGTGAAATGATATCAAACCATACTTAAATTGAGTCATTGATGCATCAAAAAGGTGGATACAACAACTCATCAAGAGAGGATAGGAGGTTGAAACCTAAAACATTTTTTTAACAATGTCCACTCCAAGACATATAGTTCTATTAAAATAGACAACACGTTTAAGATATTTTAACTACTAATAATTCATTTACAATTATTGGTTAAGATATGTAGATAATATATTTTGATAATGTTGATTCTATTGATAGGGTAGGGACCTCTTCCTCCTTCTTCTAATGTTAATCATTTCATGGAATGTCTGATTACGTATCCTAGAGAGGAGGTTTTTCAAGATTGGTTATATAGGAATTAAAACCTAAAAAGGTATCTTTAAAACTATTAAGCCTTTCCTTTGTTATTGATTTTGAGTTTCTCCTTTCTGCAATACTCCTCTACTTGTGTACTTTAAATTTTTACTTTATATAGGATTTTGATACCCATATAGTCTAATTAGAACTCAATATTAGCTACCAAAATTAAACCCATACCTTGGAGCTTCTAATCGGATCCCAAAAAAATAACTACTACTACTACTACTAATAAAAGTCATAATACATTATATCATCAAAGAGAACATCTAAAGATTTTTTCCACTAGGCTAACACCTCATCTCTGAATAGTAATTATTATAATAGTGGTAAGACTCTTGATTTAAAAGCTCTAAATCATGGGTTTGATTCTAGTGGGCAATGTTAAGTTATATATCTTAGGGTACATCTATATTATAATTATTTCAAGGTCCAACATTCCCTATTCCCCACTACCACCCCACACCCCACCCCTACCAAAGAGGTGTTTAACCCCATTAAAAAAATTAATAAAATCCTAGAATTAATAATTTTCATGTTAAAATAACTCCTAACCAATGTTAAAAAATTCTTGTCATATCAATTGCTAAGCCTAAATTTTGTGTTTGCAATGTTATTTTCTCTGATAAAGTACATCTAATACATACCAATAATAATTCCCATGAAAATGTTATCTCTTAGCCCAACATTATCATGATTAAATATAATTATTTATTTTTTGTTGGGGGGTTGGGGATTTTCGACACACACACACACACTCATATATATATAAATTTAGAGTACAAAAGTAGAGGAGCACTATAGAGAGGGGAAACTCCAAATCAACAAAAAGAAAAGGCTTAATGGTCTTGGTTATGCCTTTTCAAGTTTTCATCATTACAACCAATCTTTAAAAACATTCCCTTTGGAGTAGAAAATTAGACATTCCATGAAAATATTTAACATTTGATGGAGGAAAAGGAGGTCCTCACCTTGTTAATAGAATCAACATTATTAAAAGTAATTATTTTCATATCTTCAAAAATAGTTGCAAATGAATTATTAGGAGTTAAGATATCTTGAACATGTTGTCCATTCTAAAGATTTAACATGTACTCACCAATAATCAGAGTTCCTTGATGTTTGTTATAATGAGGTACCATTTTGAAATCATTTGAATTAACAATAGGTTTTTATGAGATATTTAGGAAACAAATATTTGTTTCCTCTTAATTCTTAAATAATTATTTGTAACTAATTTCACTCAAACGTTTTTTAAATGTACATTTTATTAAACAATAGCAAAAGAAAAGGGTAGGCTAATTGTTGAAACATTAGGAGAAGAAATCATCATAGAATCTACCGCATCTATAGAAAAAACATTAGTAGGATATACATCTATAGTAGAAACCTTATTAGTGTTTATAGTAACTTGCTATTGTTGTTCTTTCATAGCCTAAAAAGACATGAATCAAACATATGACTCTCTTGAGGATAATGGTAACATGACTTTGGAAGATTATAATAAACAAACTTCTACACATAATCAACTCCACCAACATTTAGAAGAATTTCTCACTTAAAAGAATCAAGATCCACTTCAATCATATATCAAATTCTCTAAAAACCTCTAGTTGTAACTAAGGTTTCAAAGTACTTGATTGGCCCAATTAGAGAGACAATATCTCTTTCAAATTTCCTAAAAATCAATGAAATATTTTGCAATTCAACAAAATAAGGAACCCTTTGAAATTTAGGATATGCTTGCATAGCCTTTTCTTGTAGCCTAAAAGGACATAAATTCAGAATGTGACCTTGTCGATGATAATAGTAACATGACTTTGGAAGATTGTAATAAGCAACCTTCTACACATAATTAATTCCACCAATACACTTATGGAAATCAAGATCCACTTCAATCATATATTGAATTCTATCAAAACCTCTAGTTGTAGGTAAGGTTTCAAAATACTCGATTGGCTCAATTCAAGAGAAAATATTCCTTTCAACTTTCTTAAAAATCAATGGAGGATTCTGCAATTTAAAAAAACAAGGAACCCTTTAACATTCATGATACACTAGATTAAAAGAGGAAGTTCACTTTCAAATAATTAATAATGTAGGATGATGATTGAAAACACCAATATAAAGAACTTTAAAAACTATTATTGAATCAACAAATTCTACCAACATATATGAGTTTGATAAATAACATGCATGGACAACATCCAAACCTTAATCTTTGCAAACTATATTTAAATGAATAAAGAAAACTTGAGGGTGAGGTAAATAACCTAGAATCTACATGAAAACTTACCTTCTAGAAATTTCCTAAGTAATAGATTCATATATAAATCATTAGGCAATTTATAGAATGTCAAAGAAGTGGTGGATCTACTTGAAAGATCAGTTACTAAATCTGGTGGCATTGCATATAATTCCAAATAGATTTACTAGAGAAATATCAGATTCACTAAATTATTTATTTTCTATGACAAAGTCAAACCAAGTGATAGTTGACATTTTGATCAAAAAATTATCAAAAACAACATAGGAAGGAAAAACTTTTTAATTTTAGGAATATTTGCTTAAGTGTACAATCTTTTAATTAATGTTTTGAAGAATCAAGAGAATAAAATTAATTTTTAGTGAGGAAAATGATCCTTGTGCTAACAACATTTACATCACTTTTATTAATTTTTAATGCATCAATAAAGTAGAATAAATGTAAAACTAAAATTGAAACTAAATATTTTATTACGTTCATAGACCAAAAATGATCTATTGGACAAAAAGTACATTAATCTCATGGAAAATACAAATAGATTCAACAAAGTGGGTAAGCATCACTACATGTAATAAAAATAAGCCATAAAAGCTTTTTGCTATAATATTACATTTTTAGTATTGATGATTAGTTAAAGGGCAAATAAAAAGACATGGTATTCATCCTCACAAGTTGTTGATCCACAAAGCCTACATGTGTGTTTTTCTCTAGGAAGATTAATCCATCTTCCATTTTTTATCTTGAGTCAATGCAAACTTAAACAAATCTTGTTAATTAAGTTGTAAGATATGATTGAAATTATAGTTGTAAGATAGAAAACTTTTGAATCAAGTAGATTACCTCTAATGTGCTCCCAATAAGATTTTTTATTTTCTTCCATATTTGACCATAATTTTCTCTGTACTTATTGTTTAACTAAATTATGTATGTGTTTAGAATTATGTTGCACTACTTCTAATGAGAGATTCCATGTTTTTAGCCATTCTATTCCCTAAAATTACCATCATTGTTCTTTTTTATCTTCAAGAATTACTTTGGAAAATTTGACTTACTTAGTTTCTAGAAGATTGTAAATATAGCTAATGAATTGACAAAGAGCTTTAACTTCTAATGGAAGTAAACTATATTCCAAAATTAACATATGATAAGGTGTTTGTATCTTCATCTTCAATTCATTGAATAGAAACATTTTTTACATCCTTTCAATAGCTTGCCAATTTTTTGCACTAAGGCCTAGCCCCCATGTAATACATCCATACAAAATTGTAGAAAAAATAACATTCTAAAATATTTCTTTTTTAACCTTCCAAGTCTGATGAGTGATGGAGCAATCTTGACACTCTACCATACCAATCATGAGTGCTAGTGTGCTACCAGATTGTAATTCACGAATGGATAATGTAATTATGCTAGTGATTGATATTTATTTTGTGATCATTGTCTTCTCACCTTGAGCTAGTAAAGTCTAAGTGTATGGTTTAACTCATAGGGAGGCATATATTATGTGGTGTTGTAGGGCTCATTTTACTCCTAAGTGTAAACATAATGAAAATGAGGTTAAGTTCTTAATCTAAGTCAAAATGAGAATATGAATCTATTCTATCCTATAGCGATGAGCATTTGTTCATGGTTTACCGGAGATGTCTTGGACCCATGTAACCATTACTGGGATTACCAAGGGAATTTACCATTGAGTGAATCAAGTGAAACCACTACTGGGTAACGAAACAATTATACTTTAATGCTTGAAACCAGTCATACTCATTCTGCTTCACTAATGAACAAGTAAAATAAAGTTCTTGGAAAATGGAAATGATTAAGCTAAGAAAATAAGAAAATTATGCTAAGTAAACAAAGAGAACTAAGTATATGCTGTAATGATGAAAAGCAATCCTGATCTTTATTTCCATCATGAACTACATCCAAGTACAATTCACTCAAATAAAGATTCCATTCAACTACTAAACATCACATTGTGGGCATTCACTCTATTGCTAACTATGAAAACAAACTACAAGAGTTTCCCTAAGACTTGGAATGAAAAGTTATTGATTGTGCACCCGAGTAATGATATTTGTAGGGTTGCACACATCCCAAGACATCATATCAACAATGACTTAACATGGATTATGATATTGTGTCTATTACATCATTAATATGATATCATAACTGCAACATCACATTCTTCAAAAATTTGACTTTATCATACCCCATGACTGGTTGGAAACTCATCCTCGAGTTTAACAAAGGAGGATAGAATCCCGTACAAAATTGGAGGATAGACTCGACTTGACATGACTAACTAACTGTTTACATAACTTAGAATGTTGCAATGGTGTTTTTACAAAATGACATAGTAACATGACAAAACAAAAAATAAAATTTGAAGTAGTGCGATGTAGTTCATGTTCTAGGTTGTGGAGGCTCTTCCAATGGTTTCTTTCCTTTATCATCAAGTCATTGAGATTGGTATCTATTTAGGAGTGCATGAAGCTTTTCCTCTTCTATCCGTAGGTCATGTATCATTCATGCTTGTTGAGCAATGTTGGATGGAGCAGTACATCCCATGGCCATGGTAGCTACAAAAAACTTTTGTTGGCCTTCATGTACTAGGCCACAAACAACCTCTTTTTCTCTTCAAAAGTTCTATCCATCTTTCTAAGCTCTTGATAATCTATCATTTGACATGTCAAGTTTGCTACTACATCTTTTTTGTCCCTAGCAGCTAGCCTTGAAAATTTCTAGCTTTGAGTTTGCCACATGTAACTTCTATAATGCATCCTTTCAATTGGAAAACTCCTTTTCATACATGTCATTGACAATAGCTACCTACTACTCAAGCTCATTCCAATTCCACCTTGTTGTTAACATGGACAAATTAGCATAGCAAAGGTTCACTAACCCCAAGTATTTTGTCAAGTCTTCTATTTGCAAGTCTTTATTTTTCACCTTGGCTTGGTGAACATGGATAAGACTATCCAAGATGGATTACCAATTTGGATTTTGAATAGAGAGGGAACTAATTTTGGCCTTCACCATCTAGATTTCTTTTCATTTATTTGATTATACATGCCCACCTAATCTCAGAAGTGCTCCTTTAGTCACTCATGTTAGCTTCATTTTGCCATGCACTGATTTCAATTGTAGATTGTTGAGGGGTGGTGTGAACATCCTCCATTGATAGGTTCTTGTTTTATTTGGCCAAGTGACTCATATCTTAGTTGACTATTATGCATTGTTCTCTCAGCTGATGAATGTTTTCCTTGAGAAAATTTTTTTCTTTTCAATATCTATCAACCTAGTATTATTAGTAGCAAACTTTTTGTTTTCTTCTTGTAAGGCTATGAGAGATTTAACATGCATATATGTTTGTGATTCTATGAAAAATGCATTCCACACTACCTTTTTCTTCTCCTTCTCCATCTTCATGTTGTGGACAATCAACTACCTCACATGATTGATTATGAACTAATCAAGTTAGTCAGGTGATATGAACTATGTAGGGTCCTTCTTTTCAACTCTCAAAATTGCTAACTCTTCTTGTAACCTCTATACTTTGTTTTTGACATGTTCAGCTCTAGTTTCTACCATGACCAATTTTCCCTTTGTGGTAATTAAATCAAACTATGCTGCAATGATATTAATCAAGATTTCAAAAAAAATTTGCATGACTTGGCCTATCTACAATAGTCTATCCAGTATATCCTCATGTTATGTAGGAGTCATTGAGGTACCAACAAGAATTTAAGTATCTCTTGCTCTAGAAATATCAATGAGTGGCACAATAGGGACATTAAAAAATTCCTTGATATGGTTTGTTATAACTTCAGTTGCTCCTGCTACATCTTGTTTCTACATAACCACAACTACAACCCCTTCACCAATTTCTAGCATGACTTGAAATGATGAAAAATTTGCTGAGATTTATTATGCCTAGTCATCCTCTCCTCCTTTTGTAATGACACCTTCCCACTTGCTAGATTTGTGCAAATGATGGACCTAACAGAGCTCTCTCTCACTTTGTAGAGATTACCTTCCTCCCTTATTCCCCAACCTATTGTATCTACAATTTGTTGTAGATAGCTTATTGATGGCCTGTAGTTTTGTGGTAGCAATGGTGGAACTTGTTGTTGTTGCTATTCTTGTTCAACTTGCGATTGGCTGCTAGGTCCTACTTGTTGCTACTAACAGGTAACTAGAATGTTACTAGCAAGAGTAAAACCTGTAGCTTCCTTGGTGCCTACTAGCTTCTTCAGCTAATCTTTCTTGGGTTACAATGACTTGAATATTTTTGCATAAGAAGAATTTTTGGCCTTCCTAGGAACATCATTAGTGTATTTTAGAATTCTGGCTTGTCTGCATTGCTTCCTTGTGAGGCAAGGAAATGGCAGTGTTAATTTCTCTACCTTCTTCTCCTCAAACCATCCTTGAATTTCTAGGAAGAACAAATGGGCAATGTTAGCATTGAACTTTCCCATTAGAATTGCACTTTCTTTAGCTGCATACATTGATATTTTGTTAAGCCTTTTAGTTGGGAATAAGTGATAGGTTCCAATCTTGAAGTAGATCTTTTCCTCCATTGAGAGCTCATTATAGTCCTTGTCTTATTTTCCCTCTACAACCACAATTCCTTGGCATCAATGTCTAACCTAGTTAAAATCTTTCACATTGACTCCTTTGTTTGGAATGTTGAGGACCTTAGTAATTACCTCTACTAAGTATGACATAGAGACTCCTTCAATTTTCACTATAGCATCTTCTTGTTTGTTTTTCCAAAATTAATATCTTGTCCCTAAATACCAATCACAGCTAGTGGAAAAGATAGGCATTAAGAGAGATGCTTCAAGTTATGTCTTCATAGCCTCTAGAGTAAACCTCATAAATGAACTAAATTTTAATTCCACAATCACCATGGACATGATGGATTTTTCCTAGATTACCTAGAGGAATTCTAGAGATAGCATGAGGCATTGTCCTTGTTGAAGTGTAGGTGGTATTTCTCTCTCATTGGTCTAAGTGCTTGATGGCAAGAGTTTGTTGATGAATGTTGTATGATTGGGCTTCCTTCTCCACATGTTCATCCTATGCACTTTGTTCTTCCACTTAGCCTCTCTTGTGACCTCTTGGTCTTTTTCTTTCATGTTGAAAGAATCCTTTGGTTGTTGGTCTCTTTGGGTCCATCTGCAATTATTAAGAGTTTGAAATTATTAAAGTGTCTAAATTAGTTCTTAATAGTTCTTTATCTTACTAATACTCTTGGTTAGATTAAGTTCTTATCTTATTATGATTACACAATTAGAAAAATTTTCAAAATGAAATCCCCTAAGTTTTATATCCTTAATTACTAGTACCTTCCATATTTATCATTACCTTGTTTTTTGTACCCTAAAATCATTGCTATGGTTGATTAGGAGAATTAACTAAGTCCTTTGGCTTTAGTGTGATTAATTAATGATGATATTATTATGATTTCCTTAGAATTACCCTTTATAATATCTTTTAGGTGTTAAAAATTTTTGGCTCAAATTTTTGGATACCATGTAATGTACAAACCCCCTCCCCCACACTCCCCCATCCCCACCATCCAAGTTGAACACTTCAAGATCAACAAGGTTCAAGAATTTTGGAAATTGAAGCTATGGGAATTAATTTATGGCCTTGGGAACTTACCAAAACTTATAGAGAAAACTATAAAAAATTCTCTTGCTACAAAATGAAGGAATGAAAAATTTTTCTAACTCCCACATGTATATATACTATTTTTATGTGCATGACATTCTAGATGTGACATTGTANATGTATATATACTATTTTTATGTGCATGACATTGTAGATGTGACATTGTGTGGGCTACAATATCACCATCAAAAAAATTTAAAATTTTGTTGAATTTTCTAGAAAATTGAGTCAATTGGAATGTTTGGAAGATGTGAAGCTTGTCAAAATTTTGGCATTCAAAGTTAAAGGAATATCGAGCAATGAAAGTGTATTTTATGGATAGGAGATGGATTAGGAATTATAGATGTATGGACAAGTTTGAAGATGATATGGGAAGTGTTTATTAAGTCTTGATTCTTTTGGAAGGCATGAGATTATATGGAATTTCTTGTCAAGTATAAAATAAAATAGTTATACAAGTGGGTCCTTCCCAAAGCAAGGTCCAACCCTCAGTGCCCTTGTATAACCACACCTAAAAGTGTCCATATGTACTTGAGGAGTTGACTATAAGACATACTTATCTAGCAAGATACATATGTTAGTATTACTAGATTGGGAAAATAACAAAATATTATGTAAATCCCTAAAGATATGATTAAATATACAATAAGTTGAAATTAACTATAGAAGGTGATGAACCATGATTTGTTAGGCTCCGATATCAAACCCTCGATATCGAACCCCAAATATCGAGTACATGATATTATGGCCTAACAAGCAATATTGAATACATGATATCGTGGTTCCCATATGAGCCTATAAATACACAATGGGGCGCACAAGAAAGTAATAGGGAAAGTTAGTGTTAGAGTAGAATATTTTTGTCAATTTTTAATTTCTCTCAACCCTTTCCCCAGTGCATGCTTGCAGTGTGATGATTGTTATTGTAAGGAACCTTTATTCGAGTGTGACGTACTTGGACATGTACATGATCAGCAATAAAGATCAAGATTACTTCATCATTGTAGCATTCACTTAGTTTTAACTATTATTTATTGTTTTCTTACTTAATCTCTCTTTACCTTTCTCTCATATCCCTATTATTAAATGCAAAATGAGTACGACTTAATCATGAGCATTTAAGTTTGACTACTTAGTATCCTAGTGGCATACCTAGGACATGCGCTTGGTAATCCTAGTAGTAGTACACGAGGTCTAAGACATGTATAGATGATTAAGGAACATATTCTTATCACGCTTAGGCTAGCTTAGACTCTCTTCACCCTTTCCCTCTTAGTTAAAACAAAGTTACTTCCCATTGCCTCTAGGAGTAGCACTAGTCTAGGACCACATCATACACCTCACTCTGGACTAAACCATACATGACAAAGCAAATACTAGTCCAGGTGGGAAGATAGCAAACTACGATTAAAAAGTAACTATCTTGATACCACAACTAGCCCATCTATGAAGTTCAACCAGATCATGCATAAATGCTCGTATTCGTATGGTTGAGTATAGGGGTACCTATCCACTCATCATTGGTGTCATTGCTGGGGATGATGCTAGTTATTTAGATTAGTTATATCATACAGGATCACTGTAACAAAGTATTCACAATATATTTCTTAGAAAAGAACTTGATTTCAATTAAGTGCCACACAAATTCACAACTATGTCTCTCTTACAAAACTATGACAACGCAACAACTAGTAAGACAATTCATTGGAGAACTAATAAATTATACAATGATGAAGATGAAGTTTGAAGTACTTCATTTGATGTAGGGGTCTCCTATGTACATAAACGAAGACAACATCATTCTAACTCCTAAATTCATAACCTACCTAGTGATGATAAACCCCTACTAGCCACTAAGAGACTAATGCATATACAAGAGGCTATTCGGATATCTCACAAGCATTGTAAGAAAAGTTGTCTACCTAGGCTTGATTTAAACAACTTTCCCAAGTTTTGAGGAGGCTATGATTTAAATCCACAACATCATTTACAAGCCTTCCATGTTGCTTGTGTATGGAACAATATTAATAATGAATAGCAAAAACTTAAGCTCTTTCCTCTGACACTCGTTGGCCAAGAAAAAGTATGGTATAGGTCCTTAAGACCAAAATCAGTTCAACACTAGCTAACAATGGTAGAACTCTTCAATGAAAAATATCAAACTTATGCAAGCGTGTCAAACTTGAGGAGACAAATCCAAGAGTGGAAACAAGGGCAACATGAACCCTTGGACATGGCTTTAGAAAGATATTATTCATTGATAAAAAATTTCCCAGGCCATGGATTCTCTTAGCAGAGGCTAATGTACCACATCATAGATGGGTTCCATAATGAAACAAGGGAGACCCTAGATGAAACACCACTAATTTTGGCCTAGCACTTTTAGACAAGAATCAAGCTAAGTCATGCTGCTGTCCAACATGAGTACAACGTAACCAAACTTGGAGGCCTCCGAAATAGCCCCCGATGGTCCATGATTCAATAGGCAAGGTTCCCTCGGGGCCCACAGGAAAATGCACCAACTTCCAGCATCCAGAATCAAAAGTTTCAGGTTCAAAATGTTTGGTTTTGGCTAAGTACACTTTGGTTACTTTTTCAGACGCTGCACAACGTAAGGATCAGCGTCACCAACTTTTGGAGCCCCAAAATTAAGTTTAAACAGGCCGAAATCGAGCACAAGGACCCCTCATGACCTTCACCAAGGTCCCCAGTAGCTCCCAGTCTTCAGAAAATCAAGATTAGGGCCTCAAATGTGCCATTTTGACTTGGTGATGCTGGGGTTACTTTTTCAGATGTTGCACAGCGTAACGATCAGCGTCACCAATTTTTAGAGCCCCAAAACTGAGCCAAAATGACTTGATTTTAAGTGTGTAAGTCTTCCTCAAGGTCCACTATTGATAACTATGGGTCCCAGCCTTCAGAAATTCCAGATTTCAGCTCAAAATTGCAAGTTTTGGAGATCACACAGTAGGTCACACTGCAAGTCACGCTGGATGCTAGATAAGCGAGGCGGTGTTAATCCTTCTTGATTTTCTTTTTCAAGAAATCTGTAAGATGGCAAAGGGATATGAAAGCCCATGCAAAATCAGGTCAAATATTTAGCAAAAAAAAAATATAATTTTTCCAAGCGGGCCAGAGTTGGTGCTCGAGTGAATTTAAAAAGATTAGCTCAAACACTCGAGCACCTATCTTCTCCGTGCTCAATAACATTCACTCTGATGCATCCACTTCCATCATTCTCCCCCAAAAAAATGCAGGGTCAATCTTCCAACCTCAAGTAATTGGAATACCGTCAGTCATACCAGCTTCCACATCCACCCATTACATACCACAGATGTAGATTCATGGGACACCATTGATTACTCCAACCCAACATGTTCAAGGTGTTATCTCACAACCTGTAGCTGGGCAATGGGCTCCACCGATAGTCTCAATCCTGAATACCATCCCACCACAACAAATTTTAGCCCAACAACCTACCTTTCCACAAATAACACAACAATTAAACCATTATCATCCACAATCCACTCAATCCACTGGTTTGCCTACCGCCCAAGAATGGGCAGACACATAAAAAATGATGCACTCGTTGGCAGAAGAATTAAAATGTTTTAAAACTTTCAACAATGAGGAAGTCAAGGTACTAGATTTCTATCAAGATGACCCAATTGACCCCTCAGTTCCACCCTTGACCTTGCCAAAAGGAGTTTCATTACCTCAACTGACCAAGTACAATGGAGAAGGAGACCCAAATGCCCACCTAGTGACATTTAGAACTGAAAGCCTTTTACTTCAAGCATGGCCTCATGTAATTTTGCGAGTGTTTGCAATGTCCTTAACTGGAAAAGCTTTAGACTGGTACTGATCTTTACCCCGTAGCTCCATATCTTCTTTAGAGAATTTTCTACATTAGTTTATCACCCGTTTCAAGTACAATCTGAAACCTGAAACCACGTTAGATAGCTTGATCCAAGTTAAACAAGCGCCATTAGAGTCAGCGCAAAAATTTATCCAAAGGTGGAGTGCAACCTTAAATGAACTTCATGAACCTATCCCTGAAACATATTTACTCACTATCCTTAAGTCAGCCATGAATGACTTTATTAAGTCAAAACTTTACTACCTGAAAGCCCGCACATTGAGCCAAGAATTCGTACAAATCAAAGACATAGAAGAAGCGGCACAAACAAGTAATGACCCAGCCTACTCAACCTTTAGGAGCCAACACATGAGGAAAGATAAATCCAAAACAATGGTAGCAGCAGTGGCTGAGGGAAAACAACCCACTATCCCAAACAACTATGAAAGAACCACACCCACTCATACACCTGAAAATTCCTCAAATAGAAACAACAACACAGGTCATGCCCGTACCTTCGAAAGGAAAGACCCTGCTCAATACACACCATTGCCCATGAAGCCTTCACAACTGCTTGATCAACTTCTAAAGGTTGGGCTAATTCAACACAAACAAATGTCTCCTGCGGCCTCACAAAGACATGATCGCTTTTGCGAATTGGCCAAAAATCCAGCCTTAGCAACAGCCAATGAACCTCCCATTCCAAAAGGCTTTAGGTTGGATAGGTTTTGTGAATATCATCAACGGTGTGGTCATGGGACTGATTACTGCTTTGCATTGAAACAAGACATACAACGCATGATAGATGGGGGTGAAGTAGTATTCGATGAGACAAACCCAGTAAGGCCCCAAAACCAATCCATGGGGGTCTACAAGGATCCTCTCAATACCAAAACCAATGATGCCCCATATGTGATTAATACTATCCATATGGAAAACAGACAAGACGTTCCGCGAAGACCTTTTGTGATTCGGAGGCCTTCAGAAAACACACCTACCCCAACATCTCCTCAAACCCCTTTTACCACACGCACGTCCCCCACACCATCAAAACCATTCATCATCCGCATACCTCCTTCGGTTGCCACCACAACAAACATACCATCTGAAAACCGACCCATTCCCTTTGTGGTCCAGGTGCCAAAACACCCTGGCACACAACCCACCTCCACTTCTCGACGACCTTTGCGAGAACGTCTTGCCGATAGGCTAATAAGAGAGCGCTTGGAAAAAGAAAAAAGAGAGCGCATGGAGAGAGAAAACCATGGACACGAATTAGGACTACCAAAGCCTACACCGCTAAGCACCGTTCCCATGAGTTTGTCCGTTAATGAGCCTAGTACAAGTCACCAAAACCAAGATGAAGTCACAAGTCATATCCCAAACCCAACATTCTCAGCTACTAACGTAAAAACCCCTCCACGAGAAATACGAATGTTAGGTCAAATGGACCAAATCTCTACAGATAAGAATGTCCCAAATGGTAAAGACCTAGCTAATGCATTGACCCAGGTCACACAAGCCTTAAAACAAAAGAATACTTCTTTAAGTTTGTATGACCTAGTAATGACTTCACCAGTACATCGAGAGGCTCTCGTATGGATGCTAACTTCAATTCCTATTAGTGAGGATCTTCCTGTAGATGAACCATCCATTTATGTAGTATTATCCCCACAACTTTAGGAATCGAAGACCACATCCTTAGAGTTCTGTATTAAGGACATTAAGCTAGATGAGAAAAAGGGGGAAATCACCACGGCCCCTATGTTCATAACAATACAAGTTGATCATTTCAAAATATGTAGGGTGCATGTTGATAATGGTGCAGCAACAAATGTAATATCTTTTTCCATCATCGAAAAATTGGGACTCACTGAACAAGTACAACCCACAACAACCTCTTTCTTGAGATCTTTCAGTGGTTCCCGTGTGGGAGTGAAAGGCATGGTTACCTTAGATTTCATAGCCGAAGACCAATTCCCTACATCAGTTGAATTCATAGTGGTTGATCAAATGCCAAGGTTTAATATAATCTTAGGATGTCCTTGGCTAGCTCAACTTAAAGCCATATCCTCACCAATCCATCAGGAGATACATCTACCTTACGAGGGAGGTGAGATCATCATACATGGGGATACAACAACATCGATCATTTCCTCATACCTTGAGGGAGGTCAAGGGTCAGAAATTGAGTTCATTAAGCCTAAACAAGAAACCATGAACATACATCAAAACGTGAACCCAACGTTGACTCACAACCCAACTAGCACTAAAGAAACACAAGAAGACACAAACATAGGAGCCATTCCTACTGATATCTCTTGGTCAGAACTACCCTTTGACATCACCGATGAAGGGGAAGGTGAATATAAAATCATACCCATACGCCCAGCCCCACACGTTAAGCTACAAAAGATCAAGAGGCAACTCAACAATTAGAACAAATGATATGAATTGTCCGAAATGACGTTAAACTATGAACTGTCCGAAATGACGTTAAACTATGAACTGCCCAAAATGACGTTAAACTACAAACTATCCGAAATGACGTTAAACTACGAACTGTCCAAAATGACGTTAAACTACGAACTGTCTGAAATGACGTTAAACTACGAACTGTCTGAAATGACGTTAAACTACGAATTGTCAAACTACGAGTTTTCCGAAATAACGTTAAACTATGAACTGTCTGAAATGACATTAAACTACGACACATCCGGTATGACGTTAAAACTACCAGCAAATGTTTGCAATGACATTAAACTAGCCACGGTCAGAAATGGCCAGTTCCATTTCAAACTTCTTGAAAACGTTATTATCTTTGGCCCACCATGTTATAAAACTAGTAATCCTTTCTTTAACAACAGATGCAACAGTCCATCAAGACTTTAAAATGATGTACCAAGCCCGAAATGGCTTTAAACTAAAGCCAAAAAATTACAGAATTTACGAACTCCCATCATCTTACATTGAATTTTTGCTTACAAGTTACAACTTACGATTTAGATTGTTGCATGGTCGTTGCTTTCTTTTCCAAGTATTTACCTTATATCTTGCTTTACACTTTAGAAATTTATGTTACATTTAGTTGCACACATATACTCTAGAAAATAAAGAAAATCAATAAAAAACATATAAAACTACAAAAATACATGGCCCGAAAAGGCCTTAAACTAGCTTA
>MNCI01005068.1:66653-81529 GCA_015680685.1 Gnetum montanum | reverse complement strand
AAAAAATGTGAAAAAGTATCCAAATAAAAAAAATATGCTGCAAATAAATTTCAAATTACTCCTCCCTTAAACAAAATTCCAAGTGATCGTACACCTTGCTGTCATGATGCTCTTATGGTTTTCCATCATTGGATAAAACAATGTGATGTCACTGATCGAAGGAATGGACTTGGTCTTGATTTTGGAGTGATAAGCTAATGAAAAATTAATCACATCTACACTCAAGATTCATTGTTCCCTGGGTCAATTACCTCATGTCCCAATCTTTGCAATCCCTTCTACAATTCACCTCATCTCACTATCCATGTATTTGTGACTTGTATCTTGTATAGCATTGAACTCATACCTCATCATGGTGGTATCTAGATGTGTGTGTTTTGTGGAACTGGTGTGGATTACATTTAACCCTTCTAGTGCCTACAGACATTTTAAGGTGTGGTTATGTAAGGGCATTATAGGTAGGAACCTACTTTGGGGAGGGCCCACTTACGTGACTTTTATAATTTGTACTTGTTGCACACCACCACATCATTTTATAACCTTCGAGTACTTCATTGCCAAATCTATTCTTTCCTTTATCATCCTTTTGAGTTCAAATGTCCTTTTAGGAATGTCCTTTTTTCATACCATCTCATGTCCTTTTTCCTCATCCCATTTAGGAATGTCATTATGTCTTTTGTGCCTTCCAGTCTATTCAATGTTACCCTGCACCTTTCCAATTAACCTCAATTCCTTCATTTGTGGCCTTGAAAATTTAGAAATTTGTTAATTTTACTAAGTACCCTCTTTTCAATTGGTCACAATATCGGGTACTTGATATCAAGTCTGACGTGATATTGGGTCCATGCTATCAAGTACGCGATCTCGCATCCATAAAAAATCTATATATATGGGCCCCCCATGCATGTCAACATCATTTTACACTATTCACGTGAGAGGAGTTGTTCAAATTTTTCTCCATGAACTTGCTAACTTGCACACCTCTCATTCCAACATCCATAACTTGTTCGTTAATGCTTCAATTCCCATTCCAATTGAACCCATCTAAACCCAAAGTATTCAACTTAGTCATGGGGAAGGGTACACTCCAAGTCACACATAATTTTTGAAAATTCATCATTTCCTAAAGGATATCATAAAGGGTACAAGACTGTAAAAACTGTTAAACACATTGCCAAATCAACCTTACCTCTTCACTCATACTAGGGGAATTAATTTTGTGGAACCACCTAATCATATTGGGCCCAATATCAAAACTTTTAGGAGACATTTTTATAAAATTTCCTAACTTTGAATCACACAAAACAAGAAATGAATTCATTAAAGGCAAGAAGTAAGGTATAAATCAAATTTTGTAAGCAACCTTACTAATGGACAACCTCGTGTGATTGCAGATGACCCCTAAACATGGAAAACAAGGCAAAGCCTCTCAAGGTGTGTCCAAATGACCAAGGAGAGGCAAAGGCCAGGCATCTTCCAAGGAACATGTAGAACAGGAGGCACAATCATTTAGCATCCATTAAGAACGTCATGCTATTGTGTAATTAGGACAAGCGTAAAGAGGAGCTGCTGAAGCACCTAAACAAGGTCAACATCTCACATTGTCCCTAGAATGTGTTCAGGTGATCCATGAAAGGTCCACATTAATAGTTGTGATCATGGAATTGAACTTTGGATCTTTCATGGAGTTCACTCCTGAGGCAGTTAGGGACCAACTCAAAGGGTCTCCATTATTGCCTATCCTTTCTGAAAGTGGTACCTGGTACTTAGGAGAGACATACCAATTTTGGCATAATAAAAAACAAGGCACCATAGTTGATATTGGTGGTGTGTTTATAGATTTTTTTCCAAGGTCACTTTGGAAGTGTTGAATCTTCTGAATACAGGGCCAAAAATTGCTCACCTGCCTACTCGCTCTGATGCCGATGCATAAAAAATTTGGTTGAAAAGGATGTATAGTAAGGAAGACAAGGTATATGGAGAGTTAACTCTGGAATAGAGGATCTATTTCAAGATCAGTACTTATCACATCTTTCCCATGAAAGGACTGAATAGGATCTCAACGTATGTGGCCAGAGGAAGTGCGATATTGATGGGAAAGGTTAATGCTAACCTCCCCCATCTATATCTCATGGAGATTTTAAGGTGATTTGAGAAACACAAGATAGGTAAGTTCACATTGCCATTCCCTTGTCTCATCAGGAAGCTATGCTGGCATGCTAGAATTCTAATGTACACTAATGATGTCCCTAGAAAAGCCCAAAAATGCTTCATTCACCAAATTGCTGAAACCACTAGCCCCAAGGAAAAGTTCTGGTGAGACATTAGAGTCAGAATAAGAACAAATGGTGGGGCCCACTACAACTCAAACTATAGGGCCTAACCAACTCCTAAGCACATGGCCCAGTCAAGAAGTAGGGCCCAACATAGACCAGTGAGACCAACCGCCACAACCATCGTATGATTATTGACCATTAATGAGCCATCTCAAGGCCATCACTGAGATGGTCAACTGGGGAAGTCATGATGATACCACTCTCTTCCAAGTTATCAATAATGCTGTATGACCCATGCTTTCCATAGATCATGCATAGGGCAAAGTTTCCATCCAAATAGGAGGAGGGGAGACACACTGGTCACAACAGATCTCAAGAAATACTACATCCTTTCAGGTGCAACTGGAAATGGATGAAGGTGCCACAATCATGGTCATGTAGCACCAAGATGTAGTAGGAGCCACAGAAGTGGTTACCAACCACATAAAAATGTCCTTCAATGTTCCTGTTGTGCCATCGATGGATTTCACAGGAGCACGTGATGCTCAAAGTTTGGTTGGTCCCTCGATGACACCTACAAAGCATGAGGATGTTCTCAATCGATTGCTACAAATAGAACAAGTGATGAAATCCTTGTTTGACATCCTATAAGATGTTACAAAAACTCAATCAAACCTCATCTCCACCAAAGGAAAGCTAGTCATGGTAGAGATCAGGGCTAAGCATGTAGAGGCAGAGTTGGAAAGACTCTAGAAAAGGCTCGTCACCCTACAAGCTACACAGTGGGATCCATCTCAATTCATCCCCCAAAACTAGCTAGAATCTTTCAAGATGGAGAAACTCACTAAATTATTGGTAGAAAATAAAAGAGTGATGGAGGAGAAAGAGAGGGTCGAATGAGATGCTTCCAAGGTGCAAGCGCAGACATATGAACATGCCAAAGCACTCAAGGCCTTGCAAGAAAAGAATAAATAGCTTTCCATAGACAATCTTTAGTTGACCACTGTGGAGAAATAAAAGAATGTTCTTGAATATAATTTTTAGTGGTTATGAGAATAGTTAGTCATGGTCAACCAAGACATGAATTGCTTGGTCAAAGAGAATCGAACCCTCTCAATGGAGGAGGTACACGTAATCCATCAAAAGACAGTAATTGAAATAAGCATGTGGAAAAATGAGGCCAAGTGACATGAGCAACTAAAGGAGTACTTCAGATATTAGGTGGGGATGTATAAGCAAGTCATCAAAAAAGAGATCTATATGACGAAGGCCCACATTAACACCTTCAATGCTCAACACACTGATTGGCACATCATACTGGACACCTATGCATTCGTCCACCAAGCAGAGCTCAAAAGTCAAGATCTATAGACACAAGATCTTACAGAGTACATGGAATTGGCAAACCTACAGTATGCCAATTTAGCCATGTTAATAGTAGGATGCCTAAGAATAGAGTTGGAGAAGCAGGTAGATACCACCTATGCAAAATATGAAACAAAATTTGTGGAGCACAAGAAGACACTGCAGAAGTTAGAAGTGGCAAATTCTGAGTTATAGGTGGTCAAAACCAACTACCAAGGACAAAAATATGTCATAGTAGACTTGGCTCAATGGCTTACAGATTACTAGGAGTGCAGGGATAAAGCCAAAGCCTATGAGGAGGAACAACAACTGTTTGTAGCCTAATATGTCAAAGAAAATCAAATGTTTCTACAACTACTGTGTCCATGGGAGGTTCCAACTCTATCAAACATTTGAGCATCAGCATGGATAGCATAGGATCTCCAAACTAAAGAGGAAAAGCTCCAAGCACTCCTTCAAAGCCATCAAATTCCAAAAATTGGAGCACAAGATAAAGGGAAGTGATCCATGGAGGAACTACTACCACCTGGAACCACATGAGTTTCAACAAAGTTTTGTACTTTTGTAATTTTATGTTCATGTCCCAATTTTGTTGTATGCAATCCTCCACTACAACATGAATAAATTCTTAGTCAGTCAATAATCTCATACCTATCCACTATGTAATCAATGGGGCTTGTTCTCATTTTTTTTGACTCAAGGACAAGTTTGCATTCAGTCATGGGGGTATGATGAACCATGATTTTTTAGGCTCTGATATCAAACACTCGATATTGGACCCCCGAAATCAGGTACGCGATATCGCAACTTGATAAGTGATATCAAATATGCAATATTGTGGTTCCCGTGTGAGCCTATAAATACACAATGGGATGAATGGGAAAGTAATAGGAAAATTTAGTGTTAGAGTAGGATCTTTTTGTTAGTTTTCAATTTCTCTCAACCCTTTCCCCAATGCATGCCCACAGTGTGATGATTATAATTGTACAGAACCTTTATTCGAGTGTGATGTACTTAGACATGCACATGTACTTAGTTTTAACTATTATTTATTTCTTTCTTACTTAATCTCTCTTTACCTTCCTCTCCTATCCATGTTATTAAATGCAGAATGAGTACGACTTAATCATGAGCATTTAAGTGTGACTACTTGGTATCCTAGTGGTGTACCTCAGACATGCACTTGGTAATCCCAATAGTAGTACATGAGGTCCAAGACATGTACGGATGATTAAGGGATGGATGCTCATCACACTTAGGCTAGCTTAGACTCTCTTCACCCTTTCCCTCTTAGTTAAAACAAAGTTACTTCCCATTAGCCTTTAGGAGTAGCACTAGTCTATGACCACATCATACACCTCACTCTAGACTAAATCATATGTGACAAAGTAAATACTAGTCCAGGTGGGAAGACAGTGAACTGTGATCAACGAGTAACTATCTTGATGCCACAACTAGCTTGTCTATGGAGTTCAACCAGATCCTGCATGAATGCTCATATTCGTATGGTTGAGTGTAGGGGTACCTCGCCACTCATTAGAAGGGATTGCTGATATTGGAATGTGAGGTATCTTACCATAGGCATAATAAATTCTTATTTGTAGTCTATGATTAGAGTAATCATTAGCCTTTTCATCTAAGATTCATACCAAGTCGAAGCCACTTTCTAGTGACATCTCATTGTTTCATCCCTAGGGTACACAACCATAAGACTACCACTATTACAAGGAGTATTACCACTTGGTGTGTTGTTCAAAGGAGAATTTTATTAGTTGCACTTTCTATTTTTGAGATTCCTAAGAAGCTACCTACCTTTAAGCATGGGTAACATGTCTTTCCAATTGGAACCCCATAAATTTATTCTATGCATAGATTTTATTTTTGACTATGTCGACCTTACCAGAGGACTACCTTCAGGCATGGGTAACATGTCTTTCTAGTGACATGATAAGGCAACACTTATTGTACTCTTACTCCCATTTTTCATTAGATCTTCAAGAAAATAATACATCCTTAACACTAGGATAGAATCCTTAGTAGAAATCCTAGAGAATCCACAAGTCACCTTGACATCACACCCTTTTCATTCCACCTTGGTTCTTTGCTTTTCTTTCTAGACATAATGATCATAGGTTTATTCTTAGTTTTATTGTGAGAAGAATATCATTATGGCCATGGTAAGAACCTCTTATTATTGGAATGGATGGATGGATGTCATGGTCTCACTGTAAAGGTAATCAGTCCCTTATGACTTCATAATATAGAGCAATCTTCATCTTAATGGGACTACATCTTACTTTATTCAATGTATTTTATTAAAAATTAACAAGAATATGTACAAGTGAAATAACAACCAGATATAGAAAGACTTGAAAAAAAATATCAAAAATTGAAAAGAGAATAAAAATGGAAAATTATCAAAGAATTTGAAAATGTCAAGAATACGCAATTATGAAGAAATTGAAAAATATAAAAGTATAAGAAAATATATCAAGAAAGTAGAAAAAGGTAACAAAAAAATGAAAAATTCCAAATGTACCTACGTGTCATGGTGGACACCCCCACAACTAGGATCAAAACTAGTTAGTCAAAAAATTGAACAAGTAGAGGACATTTAGGTGTACTCGGTAGACTCCTTAATAGAATTGGAATGTTCATCATAGGATTTGACCTACTGAATGTTTACTAAGATAAGCTTATGTGGGCTAGACGGATGGTAAATATGCATGGCACTAGATGGATAAATTTCCTAGACAATGTATGGCCCCTCCCAAAGTGTTTGGAACTTAGCCTTTTGTTGAACATGGTTGGGATTGTAGTATAGGACCTTATCACTTGGTTGTATCAAAAATTAACATATTTGTGCATCATGCCTATGCTTTCATATGGATCTCATTACTCATAAGTGCTACTAGCCTACTTTCCTCTAACAAGTTAAAGTTTATGAGTCTTTCCGTCTAGGCTAGGCTCAATGTTAGGTCTAGTTTATTAGCAATAGCTAGAGTTTGAAGCTCTTCCTTGATTAGGAGCATAGGTAATTTACCATAAACTAGCTCATGTGGTGAGTGTCCAATGGGTAATTTTCATGTGGTTCTATAAGCCGGTAGAGCATCATTTAATATAGTGCTCCAATCCTTCCTAAATCTAATAATCGTCCTAGTTAATATTCTTGTAATTTCATGGTTAGTCACTTCAACATGACCATTCACTTGGGGATGATATGGTGTGGTCAATTTATGGTTTACCCTAAGCTACTACATCAGCTCCTTAAAAGTAGAACTAGTAAAATGAGTTTCATTGTCTGATATTAGCATCCTTAGTACTCCAAATCAACTTAACACATGTTGAAAGAATTTGGTGGTTGTTTTGGTTGTACAATCTTTAACCATAGTTATATCTTCCCACTTTGTGCAATAATCCATAGTCACTATGATGTAGGCTTTCCCATTCGACATTGGTGTGATGGGTCCCATGAAGCTAATTCCCCAAATATTAAATGGTTATAACAACTATATTCATTGTTGTTATCCTACATTTTTGGCCCTTATTCCTCCATCTTGTTGATGCCTCTCACAAGATTTTGTGAAGTTATGGGTATCTCAAAATAAGGTAGGCCAAAAGTAGCCTATCATCATCCATTTTAGTGTCATCCTACATCTTGCATAATGACCACCACATGATCCTTCATGTGCATCTTGTAGGATCCTATGTCGATTACATTCCGATACGCACCATTGTACTAGTCCATTAGCACAAATCTTGTAAGGATTCTCATTTATCTCCATATATCTTTGGACTTTATGAAGAAATTGTTCTTTCTGTTCTTACCCCACTTAACAGGAAGCTCTTGTGCAATTAAGTAAGCCATGTAATCAATGGTCTATGACTTCTCTATTGAGTCAACAGTCATTATCATCTTTATGAACAAGTTTTCATTAGAAAACTGATCTAACAATGGTTCTCTTGGCCCTGTGATTCCCATCTCAACCTCAACAAGTAATTTGCTACTACATTTTCTATGCCTTTTCTTCTCAATCATGGTTATGAGAAATTATTTTAAAATGACCAACCATCAGATCACCCTAGGACTTACTACTGGTTTATTATTTAGGAATTGGATTGCACTATGCTCAATATGGACATAGATTAGATGCCTTAGCACATAGTATCTAGATTTTTCTAGCATGTACACCACTACCATAAGATTCTTTTTTGTGATGGTGTAATTGCTCCATGCTTCTATTGGAATAGTGTATATAATATGGCCTTTTTAGGTCATCTAGCTATGGTAGTATTTCACCCAGTGCATAATTTGAAGCATCTATCATGATATGTAAAGGCTTAGACCAATCCAGAGCTCAAAGGATTGACCTCTCAATTAACATCTATTTGAAAGTCTCAAATGTTCTTTCACATGACTTTGTCCACTGAAATGGTGTGTCCTTTTTGGTTAGCTCTACCAACAGTTTTGCAATTTTTGAAACTGAATAAACCTTCAAGAATATCCCATGAAACCTAAAAATGATTGAACATCTTTGATAGTTTGTGGCCTTTTGGTGATGTTCTACATGACTCTAATCTTCTCAAGATCTACCTCAATTCCTTTTTTTGAAACTTTTATGTCCTAGCACAATTCCATCATGAACCATTAGATGGATTTTTTGATAGTTAAGCTTTAGGTTTGTCTCTACACATATTTTGAATACCTATTCTAAATGGTCTAGTGATTGTTTGAAGTCCAGCCCATAGGTTGAAAAATCACCCATAAATACCTCAATGCCATTGCCTATTTATATTTGAAAGATGGTGAGTACCAATCTTTGAAAGGTAGTGGGTGCATTGCAAAGACTAAAAGACATTTTCTTGTAAGCAAACATTCCCCACAAACTAGTGAACATTGTCTTCTCTTGGTTCTCACGTGCAATGTATATCTGGTTATATCCACTATATCCAACTAAAAAACTATAGTGTTGGTGTCTTGTGATAGTATCTAGGACTTGGTCAACAAACGGTAAAGGAAAATGATCCTTGAATGTTACAAAGTTCAACGATTAGAAATCAATGCACACTCTCCACTTGCCCCCTTCTTTGAAATAACTACAAGAGGACTAACCCATTCACTATCTATAATGGGATAAATGAATCTTACCTTTAGAAATTTTTCCAATTCTTGCTTAACTACTTCTTTAAGCTTAGGATTCAACCTTCTTTGTGTTTGGCATCATGGCTTAATAGTTGGATCTATGTATATCCAATGTTCACAAATTTGAGGATTAATGTCTATTATTTTTTCATAAGACCAGGCAAATGTCATTAGTCATTTATTGACCACTTCTAATAATCTCTTCTCTTTTTCTGTTCTTTATCTAGGTTGGTCTTAATGATGATCAACTTCTTGTTATTTAGGAAAGAATATTCTAGTGCTGCTAGTAGAGTCTTTAACTCCAATGGTTTTGGTTCCACCTTATCTAGGATCTCAAGTTGTCCCCATTCAATTTCTTCCTCTTGGCCTAGATGTGGATAAGGCTACCCTCTTCTTAATTACTCTAACTTATTTGTTTCCTCCACATAGGTACTTCTGATTTGAGTTTTTGATTTCATGTATATTTTTTACTCAATTTCTTCATTTATAATCAACCATTGGGTGCCTTATTATTTAGTGGTTTTCACATATAAGCATCTTTGTACATACATTTCTTCAATACATCTTTTGCATGCTCTATTGTTCTCTTCTTTAACTATCCATATCTTCTTCACACAATTTCATCCATTATTGTTTTATGTAATACATGGAACTCTATGTCATCGAATAATTATGGCTTCATCCTCGGAAATTTCCAAGGACAATTCTTTGATACCAAGCTTAGCATTCATAGTGCTAAGCCAAGTAATTCCCATAATAATAGGAAATTCTCCTTTATTCTTCCCCATATGAATCACTAGGAAATTAATAGGATAAGACCAACCACTAATGGTAGTGATCACATCATCTACCTATCCTAGTGGAATTGTGATCAACTAGTTTTCAAGCTCTAGCTAAATGTTAATTTTCTTTAATGGTGGTAAATTCTAGGCCTTATACATGTCTTGTGATATTAGGTTTATCCCTAACCTATAACCAAGTAGATCCTTGCATGGTTTATGACCTACTAGTTGCAAGTACACCAAGGGACTTCCTAGATCCTTTCTTTTCTAAGGAAGTGCTCTTGCCTTTACCCAGTGTGTGATGGTCTAAGTTGGCATGACATTTCTTAAGTTTGCATTAAAAGAGGATGGAAGCTTATTGTTTCATGGAGGATTAAGTATGGATTGAGTGGAAGTAGATGAGATCCCCATCCTTTAAACCTTTTTTGGGCTTTTTCCAAAGAACGATTATTTCCTAGATTATGGTTCATTCATGATTGCTTCCTCCTACATGTTCACTACCCTCATCACATTCTTTTGTTGAGGGTGTGATGATAATTCTCCTTGCATTGTAGGTGGTGGTACAAGTAGTAGAGGTTGGAAGGTTGACTTAATGGACCAACCACTGTTTGATGTACATATGGGTTGGAATCCATCCTTGGAGTGGTAGATCTATAATACTAGGATGGATAATATTGTGAAGTATGAACTACTACATTTCTTGAAGATATTAAATGCTACACATAGTATCCATAAGGGTCTGGTTGTCGATATGGGTATTACTACCTCAATGGTGCCATTTCCCATGCTTGTGGCTGTTTCCACTATTGCTGATATTGTTCTTGTGGTTATAAATAAGCTCCACTAGGATAATAAGTGGGCCAGAAGGACTATCTGTAGTTACCTTGAGGGTAAGATAAACATTTTGACATCTACATTTTAATGAATCTTGGATTTAGCACATATGCCCCTAAATCTTGCAAATGTGCCATGATAGGATAACATCCCTTAGGATGCTTGTACTAGCATACTGTACATCCTTCCTCATCCTCTAAGCTTGAATTAGTACATTCTTCCATTGAAGTAAATTTTCCTTTTTTCTTATAGTGTTCATGTCCATAGTCTCTTTTATTTTTCTTCTCCTTATCCTTATTGGAGGCTTGTTTAGTTTTTTCTTCTACAATTTTTAAAGCTATAGCAAACTTTTTGTCCACTAAGTCCCACATATTTTCTACCTTAGTTGCTATATCATTGAAAAATTTCTAAATAGGTAGAGTTTTCTTTAGGATCACTTCTTCCAAGGTTCCTTCCTCTTGTTTGTCACACATTTGTACATCTCTTTTTCTTATAGATGGATCTCAACTCACCTTCTCCTTTGCCACTTGGTTACTTAGCCTCTGGATTCAATGGACAATCATCACTGATAGTCTACCTTTGGCATAGACCCCAAGGGTTTCCCTAGTTTTATTCCTCAACCCATCAACAATGTGCCTAAGCTACTTGCTTTTGGAAAATCCATGGCCATGGCACCTATTTAGAAGAGGGTAGTATTTGTCCATCATTGCATCAAGGAATTCATGTGTCCCTTATTTCTAGCCCTAGATCAATTTTTTGAGATTAGACATCCTAGAGTAAATCTAGTATTTTTCATTGAAGAGATCAAGCATAGTACTTTACTTTCTAATTGATTCAAGTTCCAATGATTAGTACTAGCTCTCTGCTTCTTTGATGAGTATCCTTGGTAATAACTTGAGCTTTTGCCAGTCACTTTTGATATTTTTTAGGACATAGGCATCATGAAATGCTTGAAGGTGATGTTGTGGATTTGTGTTATACCCTCCTTCAAACTTATAAATATTATTCATATCAAGTCACTTGATGCAATTGTTCCTCACATGCCAAGTTGGAATGTACACTACTTCCCTAATATTGATCATGCTACGAGTAGTCAACATGGGTTCTTCATGGTCATAGGATTCATATGCTCAATTATAGTGATGTCCCCTTTGGTACTCATATCACACTCTCTCTTCATGTTTGTTCCTATCTCTTTGTGGTTCATACTCATCATCTTCTTCATCAAGCTGCCTTCAATGATTCTCATGTCTATCATGAGACTAATGTATTTCCTTGTTATGATCAATGAAAATTTGTTCCCTTCTGTCAAAGACCATCAATGATCATGAGGAGGAAGATGAATCAGTTGGAGAACAATGTTAGCTGGTTTAACTTTTATGACTCTAGAATTTATCTCTTCGTGATTTTGTAGAAACTCTAGGCCTTGAGTCCTGCTTGTATGCAGAATCCTCTACATCTCTTCTTGGTGTCTCTGCAAGGGTTGAATGTAGTTGTACCTTAATAGGTTCTTCTAGATGAATAATAGGTGTTTGTAAATGGACTTCATGATTATGGTGAATTTTTTTTTCTACAAATGCATCACCATCAAGTTCTTTTAGGACAATAGGAGGATTGACTTACTTCCCCTTATTATTCTCATGTTTCGTCTCCATAGTAGTGTCTCTTCACACTTGTGCCACTATAGATTGCTATGATCTAGTCATGTGTTTGATCACATGATATCCCTCTTGCACATGTCTTCGATTCATTCCCCTTAAAGCTCTTTCAAACATGGTGGGTGTTGAATGCTTTCAAGGAAAAACAATGTTGTCCTGTAAGTCTCTCCATCTCAACTACCCATCTTGATGAAATATGAATGTAAAATAAAGTTAATAAGGATTAGTGTGAGTGTATGAGATCCATGTTTACATAGGAATACTCCCATCTTCATCATCATATGTTCTATCATTGTTATTTTATAGCTCTTTGGTAACTAATAATTTTTCTTTAAGTGTTGAAGCCATTTTGTATGTGTGATGCTTATGTTGGCACATTTGGCCATTTCATGGAATAACAAAAGTAGAGACTGGCAAAAGGAAGTATTTAAAAAAACTGCATAAACAAAAAAAAAAACTATGTTGAAACCACTAGAAAAATATGGATAATTCTAGGAAAAACCACTAGAAAAGTCTCAAATTAAAAAATCTGAGGTTGTTGTTGTTGATGGTTACGAAAATGCATGGGGTAAAATTGGAGAAGAGTGCTCATCTGAATTAAATGTATATTTTTGGATGGTATATTTACTTCCACTCAAATATATTTTGATATGAGAACAAAGGGATAATTTCTCTCAAACACACAGGAAGAGTTTGTTTGCAGAATTGAATCAGCACAAACAAGGTTTGCCAAACCAGCATGCTTGTCATCATTCTACAAATTGCCATGTAAAACAAGGGTAAAATCATATGTTGGATCAAGATCGGGTAGCATGCTTGTGTGCATCAGAGAAGGGGAAGGAGAAAAAGCTTTAAAGCTCTGTTGCAATATTTCATAGTGCTGCTTCCCACTGATGTTTTGTAGTGTGTCCATATTACATATCACTTCTTATTATTGAAACCATGCAATTGCAATTTTATGGGCCGGTTAATGGCTCAAAGAGGGGTAAATCCCTTGTAGAAAGGATAGCAGGTGCTGCTAATTACATGGGTTTGCTCAATGAAAAACATAAAAGCTCAGAAAGCACAGCTGTTTGCTCGTAAGTCATAAGAGATTTGCGGGTCAAGGCATTTTTCTATTGTCTTATTCTCCAGTTTTCACATCACTACGTGCACCTGTGGATGTAGCAGTTGAAGATCCTATGTCGACCTAGCCTTCCTCTTGCACACTAATTTCATGTGCAACCCTACCACCAAGGTTTCTACCGATACGCTTACCATCACCATTTCTCTCTGTTACTTTGTCCTTGCTCCCGTGATTCTTTCCTTTGCGGTGATTTACTTCATGATGGGATGGTGTATTACACACAATCAGGCAATGAACGTGTACGTTCTAGATTATGAAAATCATCGAAGAGGATAAGGGCATTAACACATTTTCTGGTTGTAGCGCCTCCCAATATTTGTCAAATTAAGTAGACGAACAAAACAATGGAGCCACCACGTCCAAAGAAATCCAAAATGTGCACGTATTTGCTTTGGTTGCTCCCTTGAAATGCTTTTTGGAATGGAGGATAGAGGTAGGTTAAATTGTGAATTTGATAACTAGAAGAAAAACTATGGAAATCGATTCTCTTTCAGAAACATCAGTGAAGCCCCTAGAGGATTCAACATCAACAAGCTGCTGGGTTCCAGCATACTGGCCTCTGAATACTGGGGCACTCTCAGAAATGGCACATGGTAGCAGCAATTGAACACCACGCAGCAACATTACCGGATGCAGCGGCAAGGCCTTCTTTCATGGTGGTAGTTGATATACGGTTCTGACAGGGCAGAATAATTTGAAACTGATTGCAGAAATTGGGTAGTTCCAAGCTTGACGCCTTCACATTCGACCTTTACATTCAGAGGCATTCTTAACGGTGTCAAGTAACCACCACCGGATACAAATTTCTTTTTCCAACGATCATTTTCCCAAGGAAGCTAGCAGCAAATTTTACACGAATTTAAAATGCAAATACAAATGATTTATTTATACAAATTTACAAGGATCGGCTTCCTTCATTTAAAAAAATCATACAGTCGCCAACACCAATATTTACACTAAGGTGGATGCTAAATTACTTTCATAAAAATTGCTAGGGCTTCAATGATATTTAATATTTAAAAACTTAAAAATCTAAATAATTAAAATAAAATGACAATTGTATAAAGCTCTCAATTGTATAAATCTCTTATAGTATTAAAGATCTTAGATTTATATTTTTATCATTATTATTATATGGGTTGTCACTTATAAAATAAATATTTGTAATATTTACACATGCCAATGTTAGCATGATTTTCTCCTAATTTCATGTATAGGTTACAACTTCCTAACTTGTTGGGCAAGTAATATCTCCTAACTTGTTGGGCAAGTTATAACTTCCTTACTTGGGAGAGAAGTTAGCCAAGATATTTTAGAATATGTAACTACCCATGAGACCCTATAAAAAGGCTTTAAGGATTAGAAGGAAAAGGGGGACTACTAGCTCTCACTTGGAGACACACTTTGGATCTTGGGAAGAGCATTGTAAAGAAGAAATTGTGAAAGATTGCTTGTAAGATGACTTGCTAAAGAAAAGATTTCAGCCTCTTTGTCATAGTCCTATGAGTTATGCTTATTATTTTTTATTTTGTTTAAATTGTTTAGCTAGTGTTTTAGATAGTATCATGCTTGGAAATTAATTTTTGGATTTTTAGATTTCTCTTATTGTTCTTGTTGCATGATAGAAAATTTCTATTAAAATTTTTCCATAGAAGAGCTTGTGTTTGAAAGCCTTAAGAGCATTTTAGTAGT
>MNCI01005068.1:4649-43236 GCA_015680685.1 Gnetum montanum | reverse complement strand
TACACGCTTGTATTCGTATGGTTGAGTGTAGGGGTACCTCGCCACTCATCACATGGGTTCATTTCCGGTAGGAAATATTGTGAAAAATGAGAATAATACTTGGCATAAATGATTTGAATGTCATGTTTGTGCATCATAGCATTTAATTATAACTCCTCCAATACTAGTCCCAAGTTCAAATACAAAGGAAGGAAGGTTAGCATTAGGTTGATAGCCAACTGTAAAACCTTGCCAAGTCTCATGAATGACTTTTTTTAGATTTTTCAAATGCTAGGACATTTCCTAGATATGATGTGTAGCAATTACAAGGCTTGGTTACTATGCAAAATAGGTAAGGGCATGCTAGAGCATCCTTTAGAAACAATGTGCAACATCATCACTAGGATGTTGTGAAAAGTATACAAGGATTCCCACATCAGGGACAAGTGTGGGTAAAGAACCAAGTGCAATGATAGAACTTTCATATGACAACTAGGAACATTAGCAGCTACATTAATGTTCTAGGAAAGCCACCAAAAGAAATACCAAAGAGACATGGGAAAAACAATTGAAGATGATTTCAAGAAATTGCAAATAAACAAAGATCTAGATTTTCATAGAAGCAAATGATNATAAAAATCATATACCTTGGACTTACATAACCATACACAGTGACAACAACAAGTAAGTCTGGAAAGACAACGAATGATTAACCACCACTCTGGGACATCTCTCACACCTATAGATTGAGGACTTAAAAGAATACATAGGGTTAGCAAACCTCTATTATGCTAACTTGGCCATGTTGACAACAGGTAGGTCCAAAAATAAGCATGAACAACAATTAGCAGCCACGTATGCCTTGTACGAGAAAAAGAGCTTATGTAGCTAACCCCAATTGGTTGGAACAAGGATAAGATGATGATGATATGATGATGATCATTTAACTATAAGGTGAAACTTAATGAACACATATTATGATGTAAGGTTAGCTACTAGTGACTCATATACATCATCAAGGAGAACAAAATTAGATGTTTTGGTTACATCAACATTAATAGAAGAAGATGTCTTAAATTTTTACTCACCATAATTTGCATTCTAATAATTAAAATAAATTCCCACATAAATAGAAGGAGCAAAAATTTTGGCATCAATTAAAGTAACTGAAGGTAATTTAGAATTCTCCATCAAGGAATTCTAGAGAGACCAAATTCATTGGAGAAGAATTGAAGAGAGAAAAATCTTTAACTTTTAAGTATTTTCCTTTACCATAATCTCTATCATTTTCAACATTCTAAAAGCATGGTGCTTGGACAAAATGCATCTTTGAGTTTGATGCTACTATAAGGACTTGAAGGTAACTAAAATATTTTTTGGTTTCAATATATACGAGATAAATGGATTTATATGCTTCTCTTTTATGCCTTAAGTGGCATGTGCTAAAAATAATGAGATGTTAGCATAGTGGTAAGATTCTTGATTTGGAAGCTCCAAATCATAGGTTTGATTTTTTTCAGCAATGTGATTAGCAGTGAGGTACCCCCTACATCCAACCATACAAATCACTAAGGCATCCACACACGATACAGTCGAATTCTATGGACATATAGTTCTCTAGTGCACTAGTTCTTTAACAAAGTGAAATGGGCATTGAGAACATTCATTGTCTTCCCAACTACACTTATGAAGCTCAAGGGTATGATTTAAGTGTAATTGAGGTACATGATTTTTATCATGTTATGTTTTATAAATTTAATCATCTACAACAAGAATGGAAGGTAGAGTAATTTAAGATCTAATTCTTTTACTGCCTAACTAGCCTAACACAAGTACCCATCCCACTTTCTTGGACACATCTTGAACACATATAATACTACTAGGCTACCAAATGTTAAGCATTTCTAGGTTACCAAGCACTATATGTATGCTTGAAGTAGTTGTGCTTGTATTCACTACCAACTAAAAATTAATTATTTAATTAAAATGCATTAAAAAAACATTAATCTATTCATAGTGCTACAAGGATTATCAAAAGGATTCATTTTTATTCCCATCACACTATTGCGCTCAAGTACATCAATGTTCAAACAAAGATCTGTACACACTCAAACTCCTACTATGAGCACTCAAAAATATTCTAACTTTGGAGAAAACAAACTACAAGAGCTTTGCTACTATGAAAAAAAACTATTTTTCAAACTGTGAGCCCAAGTGCTATATTTATAGGTCGATGTATTCCCTACAATATTGAATATTTGACATCATGTCTTGGGCTCTGACATCGGATACCCAATGTTGAGGATTCAATATCGAGTATCCAATATCAAAGTATACAAAAACATGATTCATCATACCCCAACAACTAAATGAAAACTCATCCTCAAGTGCAAAAGAGGAGGAACAAGTTCTTTACAAAATATTGGGAAGGTATGGGATTATTGACTGACATACAAACTAACTCAGATGAAACAAACAGACTTTGAGTGCCCAAATGTACAAATTTACAATCTTTACAAAATTGCATGTTCATGATAAGAGAAGTGAACACCCTAGATGAAACTAACATCCAAAACCTCTTGGCAGCTAAAGAGCAAGGGAGAAGATCCAATGATCCTCATCATAAGGTGTGGCTACATCATCCTTGGTGAAGATAGTCCCACTTCTAGTTCATGCTTTCCACTGCAATCACAACAAAATCATAAATTAGTATGCAATGTGTAACACATAGCTAGTAAGTACCTTGCCTTGTTAGTGATTACACTCAGCTAGGTTGTGATTGTGGTAGATTGATTTCTTTAGGAGTCTTAGCGGAAGACTAACAAATAAGGTAACATGAATAAGCGATCCAGTAAATTTGAAAAAGCTCAAACAGGATGAAGTGCTTGAAGAGGGTGTAAGAATTCACAACAATAAAAAGGAAATTTTACTAAAAAAATGTTATGAAGATGTGCACAATTGGATGTCATTGATGAGGTAAACAAAAGGATTTCATTGTAAGAGTGTCTAAGGGTAAAGAACTTAACTAGCCCAACCAAAAGATATGCAAGTGGATCTTCCCCAAAGTAGGCATAGGCCTTTTATTGCCCTTACATAACTTCAAACCAAGGAGTACATGGGCCCCATGGATGATTAATGGCTATAGACATTTAAGTACAAAAAACCTAGAACAAACTACTTAAGAATTCCAACACATCAAACTAGGACATTGAACCAGAACATGAAATTGGTAGTGAGGTGAGACATGGAAAGCATAGATGGATAAGAGAGAGAGTGGAATGGAGTTCCTAATTAAGGTTACATGAAGTTCCTTGTGGATTTTATAGTTAAATGACTTGATAGGATCCATCATTAGTCAAAACCAAAACCAACCATGTTCAATGACTTTGCATTATCATTCTAAGACCAATCCACCCCCTGAGACACAAGAGTGCTTCAACAGAACAACCACCATTCCTTATTAGAGAAGAAAAGAGAAGTAGGAAGTGAGGAAGGACCTTAGAAGGGACCTTCATGCATGGGTAACATGTCTTGGTAGTTCCATAACTAGTGCTTATAGCCTGTTTATTATGTCTAAGGAGTATGCTTTGAATTTCCATCTTTTTTTCTTTTCTGAAATGGGAATGACATCATGCAAAGACGTATGCATTTATTGTGTCTAAGGGAAGTTCTTTGAATTCCCATAATTTTTTTTAAATGGGAACCACACCATGCAAAGACATATTTAACTTCCTTTATTGGTCAACATATAATGGTAAGAAGTCCATGAAAACACACATGCACCCAGCAAGCAGAAAGGCATAAAGAATACCGAATCCCCTTGAATTCACACCCTGTTCAAACCTTTGAATCCTTCCCAATTCTATAAACTACCAAAGTTACAAATTCATTAAACTTTTATTAATGAAAAAGGGACTACATATTTCTAGAACTAGAAAAACCATAGAGTGTGTGGATGGATGGATGTTGTGGACTCACTACCTATTACATGAAAAAGAAACCATGTCCTAATCATCCATAACAAAATTCAAAGCTAGAATCTAGACACCAACAATCAAATAACAAAATAGTACATACCACCATCAAGTAACGCATTACCACTATGCCTAGCACTTATTAACAAAAATTTATAAAATCACATCAAAATAAAAGAACATGTAAAAGAAAGTGTAAAATATTCAAGAAATACCAAATGTACTAATGATATTGTAAAATAAAAATTAGAAAAGATTAATAACATGAAAACAAGAAGATGCAAAAAAAAATTGTAAAAAAAAAATGTGTAAAACAAAAAGATGAAAAACTGAGTTGCTTTTATGGTTAACATGGATGGCCATCTCAACCACAACTATGTTGAAAGGAGGAGATCCAAAATATGGAGCATGGTTGTCCATCCGATGAGGCATTTGTTGTATTTGCTAGCTTATGCTCATGAAGAGGTTTGACTTGTTGGATGTTGACAAGCTATTTCTTGTCTAGGCTCTTAGGTTTGTATATCATCATAGCTCCAGAAGAAAAAGTTGCGTAAATGATGTAAGGTCCTTCCCACAATGTTTGGAACTTAGTTTGTTGAGGTACATGTGTGGGGTTCTAGTAGAGAACCTTATCTCTTGGTTGAAATTTGACTCTTCTGATTTTAAGGTCATGGTGCTTTTTGTTGTAGAACTTGTTAGATGATAGGACCACCAATCAATTTTTATCTAGCAATTTGAGATTCATTAATCTTTATTTTTGTGCTAAGCTCAAGTCAAGGTCAAGGTCACAGGTTGTTGAAAGAGTATGGAGCTTGGATTGAATAAAAAGTGTTCATAATTTTCCGTACACAAGCTTATAGGGAGAGTAGCCTATAGTAGGTTTCCATGTTGAGTGGTAGGCCCAAAGGGAATCATTGAGTTTTGTGCTCTAGTCTTTCCTATATTTGCTAACAATTCTTGTTAAAATCCTTGTGATTTCCTTATTGGTAAGTGTGACATTCAAAAAAGTCGATGGCTAGAACACTGAGAGGTTATCGGGTGTACAGCCTAACCCTGGATCCCTACAAGGGCCATGCTGGAGAAAATAGAAACGGTGTGCCCTGAATGATCTAGTTGATTAGACAGGGACTTATGTGGTGTCAAATAACCAATTGCAAATAGTGATTTTAGAGTGTGATGCACAGAGGTTGGACTGAAAGAAAACGTGGCATACACAACAGTAGAAACGTACTAAAGTATGTAATCAGGATAACAAGCATGCACAAACACACAATAATGCAACATGTATGATGCAATAGAATAAAATAAGAGCTTGGGAGAGAAAATAAACCACCCAAAAATTGGGAAAGCATAGCTAATTTACAAAGATATACAAAATGTACAATAGGCGTAGTGGAAGCACAGTCACAGCCTTGGTGGTGTTAGGTTGTAACGTCTAGTGCTCACTGTGTTGAACTGTGCCTACCAAGTTGGTAGCCATGATGTACCATGTAAGGTTCTACTAGGATGCAATGGGGTTGCAGTATACCATGTAGTGTAGTTGTACCTCTCTGCCGATGTGGGGTGCTTTGTCCACTATCTACTATGCCTATCCACTATCTACTGTGCCTGTCCACTGTCTACTACACACTGTCTACTATTAATTGCACATTGTCTACTGTGCTTATCCCATGTCTACTGTGCATGATAGGGTGCTACACTGCCCTACACTACACAGTGTAATAGGGTGTTATGCTACACAGCATAACAGGGCACTAGGCTATGCTACACTACACAGTGTAATAGTACTATTTTATAGTAGACATGGTGCTACGCTATGCAACGTAACTGGGTGCTACGCTATAGTAGACATGGTGCTATGCTATGCAGCATGACATGTGAATCTGTAGAAAGTGCTAGCATTCTAACACTTAAAAAATTTTGCAAATCTAGCAGTTGGAGCTGACTATACTCAACACTTGTCAAAATATGGGCAAAGTGTCACCATTTTGACACTTGGCCAAATTTGTAGTCAAGATGCCAAGACTCAAAATTTTGTGGTGTTTCAATGGCCCTTCTTTGTTGATATCTAGAGGAGTGGCCCGAGAGACATCAACAAAGAATTACAAAACACCACAGTAGTCATGCAACCAACATAACTCGTCAGTACAAGATCAGATGTTGTTTCACCATACTCAAGAATGCCATCGGAATAAGGGTATGCTGAGCAACAAGGGGTATAGGCAATGCTAGGGAGATGAAATTTAAATGGTGGAAAAATCATGATGTAAAATGGAAAGTTAGCATGGCTGACGGTGACCATGGCATGAAGTAGTTTGCCTCTGAAACATTGACCTCTCATCAGAGTACTCATGAGAGAGTCAAAGTCAATCCAATACTAGGCCAGTTCTGAAGCTACAACATTGTCAATTTACTTGGGGATGTGTTTTTCCCCATTCTTTTTTTTTCTTTTTTTCGCAAGCCTTCTTTGGGTTCAGCTTACTATTACATGTTAGCTGCAAGTTGGCCATCGAGAAGATTAGCTTTTCTTTGATGCAACGACATTGCATCTATAGAATAGATGTTTCCTCCTAGGGATGATTCGCATTACATTCACTTTGGCCTTAACCAACCAACATAGGCTCCCCATGGAACAAATTGTGTTACGTCCACCATGGATTCTACAGTTAACATGAAGGAAGGTGTCATGTAGGTCACAATGCATATGCATCAAAGGGATGTGCAATCATGAGTAGGTGGGAGATGAGAGGATATTGGGATCAAGGAGTGGATGTGCATAGGTTGTAATAAAGATGAGGGGAATGTGCACTCTTGAGTGGCTCAATTGGTCCAATCATGCACATCAGTGCAATGTGGTGACTTTTTGCTGCGATGAGATGCATCTTTGCATGACTACCTCCAAGGTTTCTTCCTACAAACACAACTTAGAGAAGATAATAAAATCACAAAACATGAATTGCTAGAGCAAATGTCAGATGTGGATACGTGGTAGCTGCTAGATGTGAAGATGCTACAAATATGTCAAATGTTGTACCATTTGCAAGTGCTCAGGAAGCCAGTGAAAGTGCTAGGGCGATGATGTTATGAGTCCTCTAAAGGCAATGGCAAGTGTTTGAATTAGATTAAAAACATGCTAGTTTAAAGTCCTGGCAGACCGTGAACCTGATTTAACGTCCTAGTAGACCATGATGTGCTAGTTTATAGTCCTAGCAGACTGTTGGATGCTAGTTTAATGTCGTAGTGGACAATGGATGTTGTGCCAGTTTAACATCATGACCTAAGGATGAGTTGTTGTGCCAATTTAATTTCATGATCCAAGGACAGGTTGTTGTGCCAATTTAACATCATGACCCAAAGATGAGTTGTGCCAATTTATAGTCATAATAGACTAGTGCTTACCTTGCTTGTGTAAGGTGTGATGCAATATGCATAGTCATGTTGTGTGCCTGCAAGATCCTACAAAAATCAACTAGAAATAAAACAACATCAAAGCAACAATAGAGTTCAAATGCACAAATGAAAGGAAAGCAGTACAAAAATTGATAGTTTTAGGCCATTCAGAGCTGTAGGCTAGTTTAAGGCCTTTTTAGGCCATGAGCTAATTTAAGGCCTTTTTAGGCCATGTGTCTTTGTAGTTTTTTTTGTTTTTTGTTTTTTTTTTTTGATGTTTTTCAAATGCAATGCATAAGCTAAGTAGATGAATGTGTAAACAAAGTAGAAATGTGTAAACAAAGTGAAGTAGTTTCTAAACTAGGCAAGTAGGTGCAATGTAAATGCATGAACAAATGCAACCCAAGAAAAAACTAAAAATGCATGGCCAATGGAGGCAAAGGTTAGGTAGACACCTAGCACATTTTTGGCCAAGGGAAAATCTTGGTCACATAGTTGCTTTCTAATCAAGTGTGGATTAGGGAGTGTGCAAGGCTTAGGATTCTCTAGGAGGTTATTGGCTTCAACTACTCATTTGGGTGTGTTAGCCTTAGATGTTGTGTTGGTTGTCGTAGGTGTACCACCAAGCAACTCCTCTTCCAAAACTTGCATCATGCCTATGTTATGGATAATCAAAGAGGAAGTGTTATCACCATGGATGATAACTTGACCACCTTCATATGGAAGGTGGATTTCTTGGTGGATGGGAGAGGAGATGGCCCTTAGTTGGGCTAGCCAAGGCCTTCCTAGAATCATGTTGAAACCTGGCATCTCCTCTATGATAGTGAAATCTACACTAGTGGGTAATTACTCTCCTACCATAAAGGCTAGGTTGATTGTACCCTTGACAATGATGCATGATCTGTTGAAGGATTTTAGACATGTGGTTTTGATTGGGCTGATTTCATCTGCTAGGTCTAGTTTGTCAATGATAGCATACATGACCACATTCGCTGCTGCACCATCATCGACATGCACTCTACAAATGGTGCACTACCCAACACATATGCTGATGGATAGTGGAGCTGTAGTGACCTCCCCTCATTCAAGGTTGACTTTGACTACATTGTCCTAGAACACTAGGCATGTTGAACTTGATTCTTGTGGTGTAAGGGGCAACATCATTACACGAATGAATGTCTCATCTGTAGGGATGTCCTCCGTAATAGGAATGGATGCCAAGATTCAGGTCAATGCCTGGTGATGAGTAGATGAAGTCATGACCAGTTTGTACAAGTTCAATGTTGTATTCTTTTGCTTAAGCATTTGTTTCACCTAGGTTAGTGCAACTATGAAGTCCTTATCATTAGTCATTGTGTTGGCCTTGACTTCCTCCATGTGGCTTGAGAGACAGATCTCTTGCAAAGGGGACTTGGGCTTGGTTTTCTTGGCCTACTTGGGGGTAGGGGCCCTACTGTTTAGTTGTTTCTTGCTAGCTATGGCCTTTGCTTGGACCATGGGGGTTGTGAGGTGCTCATTTATCCTCTTGCATTGCCATTTGGTAGGCCTGCCCAGATTGCTAGTGGGGTCGACCCTCAAGGGAGGAGAGATTGAGAAATTGTCCATTGTTGGGCTTTGGGTAGGTGAGGGGCCATCATGTTGAGGCAAATTTATCATAAAGGGTGGCATAGGAGTTATTTTAGAAGTTTTTGTGTGACCAACTTGTTGTGGCACCTTGATAACGAAAGGTTGCTTAGTGGTTGTCGTTGCTACGTCATGCCAGTTTAACATCTTAGTAGATGATTGGTTTAGAACCTTGACCACAAAGGGTGTTGTGGATGCTCAAGGTGGTACTTTGATAACAAAGGAAAGCCTCTTGTTTGTGGAGGCTGAGGCGATCCTTACCTTACTAGGAGGCACATGGATCACAAAAGGTTGTTGCATAGGTTTGGGCTTGCCACATATACTAATGGAATTTACAGCATAGGAGGCATCATCTTTGTTGGATTATTCACCTTGTCGAGCACTAATTGGTCCCATTCTATCATTCCCTGTAGGTTTTCCTACAAAGCACGATATTTTTTAGTACTGTGACTAGCCAATTGGTGGTAATGATAGTATTGGTCCAATTTAAAATGTTGTGGGACCGGTAGATCATTTGGTACTGCTAATGTGGGGTTTCTTAGTAGTTCGTAGTACCTATCATGTTTTTAGTGAGTAATCACCGATACATGTTTGTGTTGGATTTTTCCAGCTTTCAAGAGTTTCTCTAGTAGTTCAAAGGGTTCCATTGGTAGTGGTGTATACTTTGAGCAATCCTTGCACTGAAAGTTGGACCTTGGACTGGCTTGTGCCGATGTAGATGAGTTGGCACCAAAGTTGGTGGTTTTGTCAGTTGGGGCTTTGGGCTACTTAGCTGTTGGGCCCCAGTTGGTTGCTTTTGTGCTTGTGGCCACTGTTGCTACTATTTTGTTTTGCTTGTGAGCATGTTGGTTTCTGTAGGCCACATATGTTGGGTCATTACTAACTTGCACTATTTCCTCTATGCTTTTTACTTGGGCAAAGGCTTGGCTAAGAAACTTTGGGGCTAGATAATATAGTTTGGACTTAATGAAATCATTCACTACACCTTTGAAGATGGCCAGTAGATGTGTCTCTACTAGGGGTTCATGCATTTCACTCAATGTAGCATTCCAACGTTGGAGGAATTTTGGCATGGGCTCTAGAGGCCCCTACTTAACCTACATGAGCTAGTCGAGGGTTTCTTCAGGCTTTAGGTTGTACCTAAAGCATGTCACAAACTAGCTTATGAGATCCTTCAAAGAGGAGATTAATGCCTTAGGTAGCATGTGATACCAATCTAAAGCCTTGCCAGTGAGTGACATGGGGAACACGCCCATGATGGCATGTGGCCAAGCTTGAGGAGTAGGCACTCGGATCAAAATGTGACCACTTGTGCATTGGGGTCTCCTTCACCATTATACTTGGTGAATTGTGGAAGATTGACCCCAATTAGGAGAGTTAGAGGTGGTAGCGTAGGACTTATGGGGTCATCTCCGAACAAGTTCATCACTTTGATGATGTCAAAGGAGGTATCCTTGAGTCATTTGATCTCCTCTGTCAAGCTTTGGATCAGCTAGAATGCCTAATCCAAGCTTGGAGATGTGCCAACTGGTTGCATTAGCTAGGCTTGTGTTGGTTGCATAGCATAGGATAGAATTGTTGATTGTGGAGTTTGCCAGTTTAACGTTGTAGCAGACGGTTGTTGTCAGTTTAACATCGTAGTGGACAAGCATTGCCAGTTTAATGTTGTAGCAAATGGTTGTTGCCAGTTTAACATCATAGTGGATAGTTGTTTCCAGTTAAACATCATAGTAGATAGTTGTTCATGTGTTGGCTGAGTGATGGATGCAGTGATCAAAGTAGGCCACACATGAGTGGGTTGGACAGACACCATAGATGCCAATGAGACAGGTAGGACGTAGGATGCCTGAGTTGTCTAGGGTTGGGAGGTGGCCCCTGCATAAGCATAGTGTTGGGAAAATGCATTAGTTGCTTGCCTAGAAGGCTGAATTGGAATGGTTACCATTTTAGAGAGGACAGGTGAACTGAATCGAGGAGGGGCTATACTACGAAGTGGTCGTTGGAAGACAGTGTAGAGAGGGCTCTCACACTCGGAGTGGGCCTCAAACTCATCTTCTTCCTTTTGTGAGGCTTCCTCATAGGTTTTCCTTGCATCATGCTTGTTTGCATAGATGAGTTGGAACAATAACTGGTGGTAGGACTCCATGAGTGGGATTATGTCAAACAAGGAGGTGTTGTACTCACTTCCGTTCCAGTGGACTTGTTCATAGTCCTGTTTTGCCTCCAAACCAAGGTAATCCACTAGTAGTCCTGCTTGTATTTTGACACAAAAAAAATTATATTTTTTGTGGCTTAATGTGGCATGCTCTAGCTGGATTTTAGTGTCAAATTTGTTAGACACAAACATGAAAGGTTGATCCATATTCATATTCACAGATCGGTTGTGAGAGTTTTGTTTGTAGAAAATGGCTAACTCTAAGAAATAGTAGAAAAATGACTAAGTTTGTCAGTAGTAGGAAAATGGCTAAGTATGAAAATATAGAAAAAATGGCTAAGTGTAACAATGGAAAAAATATGCTAAGTATGAAAATGCAGAAAAAATGCTAAGTATGAAAACTGCTAAAAATGGCCAACTCTAGTGCTACACTCACTACACTGTAGCTCGTCACACTTGCTACATTGTAGCTCATCATGCTCGCTACACTAGAGCTTGTTACTATAGATTGTCATGCTTACTACACTCGCTACACTAGGAGGGACCACTATGCTGATAGAATCACTACACTACATGGGACACAGGCAGCGTAACATAGTAGACAACGTAACATAGTAGACATAGTAGATAGCGTAATACAATGGACAGCGTAACACAGTAGATATTCAATGTAACACAATAGACTATTTGGAAACCGCTACACTAGCGGGGTTGTTACATTACATAGGACATAGGCAGCGTAACTCAGAAGACAGTTTTGGACTTGCTACACTGACAAGAACACCACACTACACATGACACAGGTAGTAGAACGCAATAAACCATTTTGGGATTTCGTCCTGCAGGATTCCAGAGGAACCGTCGTGGCAACCAATTTGCACCACCTAGTACATAGACAACCATAGGGGTGTCACATCTACACTAACAGGTTACTGGTGACGGGATACAAACAACATGTAGAATTACCCATGATACATAGAAAGAACATGGAGGTTCGGGCCTTCCTTCTAGCGCCAAAAACTATGATGTCTGAAAACATTGGTGGTTGGAACACCAAGAGGTTATCGAGCATATAGCCTAACCCTAGATTTGTGTGAGGGCCGTGCTGGAGAAAATAAAAATGGGATGTCCTGAATGGTCTGGTTGATTAGACAGGGACTTACGTGGTGTCAAATAATCGATTGCGAACAGTGATTTTAGAGTGTGACACACAGAGGTTGGACTAAAAGAAGACATTGCACATACAATAGTAGAAACATACTAAAGTATGTAACTAGGATAACGAGCATGCACAAACACATAATAATGCAACATGTATGGTGTAGTAGAATAAAATGAGAGCTTGGGAGAGAAAATGCACCACCCCAAAATCAAGGGAGCATAGCTAATTCACAAAGGTATACACAATGTACAATAGGCGCAGTGGGAGCATAGTCATAGCCTCAATGGTGTCAAGTTGTGAAGTCTAGTGCTCACTTTGTTGAACTATGCCTGTCGAGTTCGTAGCCACGATGTACCATGTGAGGTTCTACTGGGCTGCAATGGGGCTACAGTGTACTGCATGGTGTAGTTGTGCCTCTCTGCTGGTGTGGGGTACTCTAGGACTCATTCACCCATGGAGCTAAGTGCCAAGATGCCAAATTGCCAAATGCCAAATGGAAGTGCCAACTGCCTCCTTGGTGAAAAATGAAAGCACCCCCCCTCCCCCCGAAAGAGGGCACAAGGGTATTTATAGGGCTAGGGTTAGCCAAAAATGCGGATCAGGTGCCACGTGGCAGTGCAATGGGTGGGACCACTGGATGTTGGCTATTACACTTGTCCCATGCTACATGCAGGACATAGGATGCTATCTGCTACACCCATCCCATGTTACACATGGGACACACAATGCTAGTTGCTACTATCTATAGCACTCGTCTGGTGTCACGTGCAGCACATGGGATGCTGGTTACTACTGTCTACTACACTTGTCTCGTGTTACGCACAATACACAGGATGTTGGTTGCTACTATCTACTGCACTCATCCTATGTTATGTGCGATACATGGGATGTTGGTTGCTACTGTCTATTGTGCCCATCCCATGTCACACGTGGGACAACTATCTACTATGCCTGTCCACTATCTACTCTCTACTGCACACTGTCTACTGTGCCCATCCTATTTCTACTGCGTGTGACAAGGTGCTATGCTACATAGTATAATAGGGTGCTACACTATGCTACACTACACAGTGTAACAAGGGGCTACACTACATAGTATAACAAGGGGCTACACTACACAACATAACAGTGCTAAGTTGTAGTAGATATGGTGCTACGCTGCGCTATGCTACATAGCATAACTAGGTGCTATGCTATAGTAGACATGATGCTATGCTACGCAGTGTAACCAAGTGCTATGCTGCAATAGACATGGTGCTACACTATGTAGCATGATATGTGAATTTGTAGAAAGTGCTAGCATTCTAACACTTAGAAAAATTTCGCAAATCTAGCAGTTGGAGCTGACTATACTCAACACTTGGAAAAATATGGACAGAGTGTCACTATTTTGACACTTAGCCAAATTTATAGTTGAGATGTTCAGACCTAAAATTTTGTGGTGTTTCAGTAACCTCAACTTAAACATTGGCTTTGGGGTGGTAGGGTGTTGTAAGTTTATGTTCAACCCACAAGTGTTACATGAGCTTTTGAAAAGTAGTGCATGTAAAGTGAGTTCCATTATTAGAAATTAATGCATGTGGCACACCAAACCTATTTACAACATTTTATTGTACAAACAAAACAACAGTAGAAGATGTACAGTCAATTATGGTTACTACTTCTAGCCACTTCGTATAATAGTTAACAACGACTATGATGTACATCTTTCCATTTGACATGGAGTGATGGAACCCATGAAATCAATGCCCCAAATGTTGAATGGTTTCAATGGCTAAATCCATTATTGAGATCCCTCCATTTGAGTAGTCATTCCACCATATTGTTGGCATCATTTACAAGAGTGAAAATAATGGTAAGCATTCCTAAATATTGTTAGCCAATAGTATCCTACCATCAGGATTCTAATGGCTATGCATCTCCTAGCATAGTGTCCCCCACAAGGACCTTCATAAGTGTCTTAGAGAACATGTAGTTGACTAGCATCAGAGACATACCAATGAACCAGGCTATCAACACACACCTTGTAGAGGCATCTGTTGATCTCCATGAAGTGTTTTACCTAGTGAAGAAACTACTGCTTCTTCTAGTGGTCTAACCCTTGTGGCATCTCTTAAGTGAGAAGATAGGTGAGAATTCCATCATACCATTTAGCCTCATTAGGAAATTATTTAGTTATAGCCCCAACAAAGAAGAGTTTGTCAGGGAACATATCAAATAGTAGGCTTTCTTCCTCTTTGTTATCCCATCGTAACCGAGATAAGTGATCAGTGACCACATTCTCAGTGCCGTTTTGAACTACCATTATAAGATTGAATTCCTACAAGATCACCATCCATCGTATGACATGGGGACTCACCATTGGCTTGTTCATCAACAAGTGAATGGCACTATGATCTATGTGCACAAACACTTTGTATCCAAGAACATAATGCCTAAACTTTTCTAGAGAAAACACCACTGTCATTAATTCTTTTTCTATGGTGGTGTAGTTTATTTGTGCACCCACAATGCTTCAGCTAGCATAGTGGATGTAATATGGATGTTTCTTATCATCCATCTATGTAAGCATAGCTCCCAATTTGTAATTTGATGTATCCATCATGACATGAAATGGTCTAGACAAATCAAGTGCTTGTAGAATTAGAGTTTCTACAAGTTTCTCTTTCAATTTTTGGAATGCTTTTTCAGGTTCTATGATCCACACAAATGAAGCATCTTTCTTTATTAGCTCTACCAATAGTTTTATGATCTTAGAGAAATTCTCTATGAATCGTTGGTAGTAGCCAGTATGTCCAAGAAATGATTAAACATCTTTGATAGTTTCTGGTTGGTGGATTATTCCTTGGATTACCCTTATTTTCTCAAGGTCTACCTCAATTCCTACTTGTGATATTTTATGCCCGAATACAATGCCTTCATGGACCATTAGATGAATCTTCTGCCAATTAAGCTACAAGTTGGTTTCAACACATCATTTTAGCACTTGCTTAAGGTGGTCCAAGGCTTGCTCAAATGTAGCTCCATAGGTGGAGAAGTTATCCATGAAGACTTCCATACCACTACTAATCTGCTATTGGAAAATTCTTAAAACTAGGCATTGGAATCTAGTCAGGGCATTACATAGACCAAAAGGCATCTTGAAATATGCAAAAGTTTCCCAAGGACTCATGAATGTTGTTTTGGCCTGGTCGTCTAGTGCAATTTGAATTTGGTTAAGCCACTATAACCATCTAGAAAACTATCGTAGCAATGCCCAAATATTATGTTTGACACTTGATCAAAAATGGCAATGGAAAATGGTCCTTGAATGTTTCCATATTCAGCAGCCAAAAATTGATGTAGACCCAGCACTTGCCACCTTTCTTTAGCATAATCACAAGTGGACTAACCTACTCACTATACATAATGGGATAAATGAACCCTACCTTGAGGAGTTGTTTGATTTCCTCTTTAATTATCTACTTTAGTTTGGGATTCAATCATCTCTGTGGTGGTCTCTTTGGCTTCATGGACAGATCAATGTAGATGTGATGCTAGCATATCCTAGGATTAATGCCTATGAGTTCAGGATATGACCAAGAAAAAGCTGTTGACCATTTTTCAATGACATTCAATAGCATCTTTTTCTATTCTAGAGCAATATTTACATTGATTATGATTGGCCTCCCATTTTTTAAAAACACATATTCCATTCTGACCAATAACATTTTTAGTTCAAGGGGCTCTTGCTTAAAACTTTCAGGAATCTCCAACTCTCCCTAATAGGTATCATCATTTGCATCATTAGAGAGTTGGTGATGAACTTTCTCTAGTTCATCCATGCCTACGACATATGCGCATGTTAGACTCTCAATTGATTCCATGCAAAGTGTGTTGCTTTCATAATTAGTGGTCAACCATTGGATGCCCTTCTCTTTTGTGGTTGCTACGTACAGACACCTTTGAATTTCTGCTTCTGGTGCACACTGCTTGCATACAAAGATCGATGCTTGTTTCACTGCCTAAATTTTTTGCACATAATTACACCTTGTATCACTATATGTGATGCATGGAACTCATTTCTTCTTGATCTTTCTGAATGCATTTTCTTTGGATATTTCTAGGGAAAGATCTCTAATGTCCATTCTTGCATCAATGGTGCTAAGCCATGCCCTTCTCATGATGATTGAAAAATCCCCTTTGTAGTTCTCCACCTTGATCACTAGGAAATTAGCAAGATAACACCACCCATAGATAGTGGCACAATGTCTTCTACCAGTCCCAATGGAACAATGATGGACTGGTCTACCAATTCTAATTTGATATTGCTCTTCTTGAGAGGAGGTAGGTTCCATGTAATGTACATCTCATGAGAAATTAAATTGACATCAAAACCTAAGTCAAGAAGAGCTTTGCATGGTTCATTCCTAGTAATCTGTAAATAAATTAGAGGACTTCTAAGATCAAGTAACTTTCTAGAAAGGTTTCCAACATGAATCTAATCAAATATAATGTGAGTAAGCATCACAGTATGGATCCTAGGTGATGTTTGATTTGAAGGGGACTTGAAGGTATTTCATACAAAGGAAGATAGAGGAATAAGATTGTCAACCACAGGTGTAATTGAAGGCTTAGGTGGACATAGTGATAAAAAAAAGGTCTTTTCTCTAATCGAGTCTCTAACCCACTCGATTGATGAACCAATTGTAGATTAATGTCCCTAGTAGCATTGCATTGTTGTGGTTGAGTTGGTAATTCATCCTACATAGGTGGAGTAGGTGGTAGCTATGTAGATGGAGGAGGAAGATGTGCAGGAACATGAAAAGGATAAGGGTAAGAGATGGTATCCCTTTGTTCATGTGGAGAATGAGTTCGATAATAATTAGAAGGGTGGTAGTAAGATTGGAAAGTAGAAATGTGACTAGAGGAGTCATGTGGAGACAGGCGTTGTTGAACATAGTACCCATATGGATTAGGCTTTCTATAATCGTATTGCTACCTTGGTGGTACCAACACCCATGACTATGGTTGCTGCCACTATTGATACTATTCGTATAGTTGCAGTGGAGCTCCACATAGATAATATTATTGTTGCTAATGGAACTATTTAAAATTACCTAATCTTCTAGATGTTTACTTTTGTGTTAGTCATGGATTCAGTGCATACACCCCAAACTCCTATAAATGTGACACTATGGGGCAACATCCCTTAGAATGTTCGTATTGTCATATGTCACACCCACCATCTGATTCACTTTCCACAACTTCTATTGCAGCAATATTTCCCTTACCTTTTTGATAGGCACATTCAACTTCCTTGTGCCTCCTATGCTCATGATCACTACCTCATTCTTTGGACTCTTCAACAATTTTTAGGATAGCTTGAAATATGCTATCCATGGAGTCTCATAACTAATCAACCTTGGCCATAATTTTGGATTGAAATTTTTGAAGCAGCAAGGTTTTCCCATTCACCACCTCATTAGGTGTAGATTCTTCCTCACTATCATAGAATCAAACCTTCCTCTTACGAATGGAAAGATCATGGTTATACTCTTCTACACTCTCTTTTTCTTATTTCATCTTCCTCTTTAGCTACCTACTCAATTAGTCTTTGTATCTAATGGATGCTTAATTTTGATAGTCACCCTTGGATATACACACCAAGGGTTCTCTTCATTTCAGATCGAAGCCCATCTACAATGTGGCAAAGTTGATCTAGTTGAGAATAACCATGACCAGAACATTTATGCATTAAGGAGTAGTATTGGCCAATGGAGACATCAAAGGATTCATGTGTTCCTTGTTTCCATCCTTGGATTTTCCTTCTCAAGTTAGAAACTCTAAATTATGTTTGATATTTATCATTAAATAATTCAAGCATGGTACTCCATTGTCTGATAGACTTCGGCTCTAAGGACTAGTACCAGTTCTTTACTTCTTTGATGAGTGTCCTTGGAAATAACTTAATTTTTTGCCACTCATTTTCCATGTTTTGTAAGGCACATGCATATTGAAAAGCTTGGAGATGGTTTTCTAGATCTGAGTTATATCCCACTTTAAATCAAGGAATATTATTCATTTCTAGCCTTTTGATCTTACTATCCTTCAAGTGCCTTGCTAGAATTCATACTACCTCTACAATGTTTAGCATACTCTGAGTAGCAAGCAAAGGCTCATAAAGGCCCTAATTATAGTTTCTATGATGCCCTCTACTATCCCTTCGTTCATGGTGATGTGCTTCTCTTAAATATCTACACCCTTGATTATGCCATGCCTGATGGTCTATTCAATCATTTCAATCCCATTAGTCATTTTGGTCACCTCCATCACATTCTCACCTCTGTGGTCATGGTTAGAGCCAGAAGATGATGATGGTGATGATGAAGGTGAAGAGGAACAAGGACAAGCACCATCACGGTGCCTGCTACCACCTCTTCAGTGATCACGACCACCACCATGATCTTGTTTTCTGTCCACATCCTTGCCTTGGCTTGTCCCTTTAGATCCTTCTTTGTCATTGGATCCATTCTTACCAGAACTAGGATTGTAAATCGTGGACTACAAGTTCTAGTTTTGACATTCTTCACCAAAGTCAAAGAGTCAAATTTCACTAAATGGAAAATCCCCAAATAAGGTTCCTTCACCATCTTTTTGGTATAACAAGAATGGGAAATCATTAAATCCTTTTCCCTTCACAAATTCATGACGTTGTTCTAGCTATCGATCTTGTAGATGTTGTGCCTCAGTGGGATGATAATCCCTAGTGTCAGTATCTTGCACAACATACTTAGCATGAAGTTATTAGAGACCCCATCATATAAGCATTTGTTGGAACATTACAGAAATGGATTGATTGGGTGAAAACATAATGTTTCCCTCCATGTCACACCACCATAGCTATTCATCCTAATGTAGGATGAAGGTGAAATTGGGATTAGGATGAGCATATACTACTTGATATTAATGAGGCACCAATTTATGAACTCCATCAGAATTGGGCAAATAAGCACTTTTGTGAGAAGAAGACATTTTCAATTAGATGATAAAAACATAGTGTTCTTTTAAATTTTTTAGTTGTTATTTATAAAATATGATATGACTCTAAGGTTCATTCCAACAATTTTGAATGATTTCCACTAAATCCTAGATAGTCAACAAAATAACTAAATGGTCCCCAGCAATAGCACTAATGATGAGTGGAAAGGTAACCCTATGCCCAACCATACAAATCACTAAGGTGTTCACATGTGATCTGGTCAAATTTTATGGACCTATAGTTCTCTAGTACACTAGTTCTTCTAGGAAGTGAAATGGGCATTAAGAACATTTGTTGTCTTCCCAACTACACTTGTGAAGCTCAAGGGTATGGTTTAAGTGTAATTGAGGTACATGATTTTTATCATTTTATGTTTTATAAATTTAATTGCCTACAAAAAGAATGAAAGGTAGAGTAATTTAAGATCTAATTCTTTTACTACCCAATTAGCCTAACACAAGTACCCATCCCGCTTTCCTGGACACATCCTGAACACATATAGTGCTATTGGGTTACCAAACATTAAGAGTTTCTGGGTTACCAAGCACTATATGTATGCTCAAAGTAGTTTTTCTTGTGTTCATTAACAACTAAAAATTAATTGCTTAATTAAAGTTCATGAAATTAAAGTACATTAAAGGAAACATTAATCTATTCTTAGTGCTACAAGGATTGTCAAAAGGGTTCACTTTTATTCCCATCACACTATTGTGCTCAAGTGCATCAATGTTCAAACAAAGATCTATACATACTCAGACTCTTGCTATGGGCACTCAGAAATATTCTAACTTTGGAGAAAACAAACTATGAGAGCTTCACACAACAATAATAACCTTCTGACAATGACTATTACAATAGTCATCATCATCATACAAATTATCATTATTAGTCTTCTTATTACTAATAATGACATCAAAAGTCACAAAATGAGTCTCAATCCCATCACAATCATCACAATGATAATGATGATCATCATTACCTTTGAATAAAGTGAAAAACTAGTATCCATCACACTAGCTTCAACATGAGAGACATTAATACCATCAATAAGGTAAAGCTCACTCTTACATACCTCTTCATGGCTTCTTCCATACATCTTTGATTCAGCTTGATCTTTAACATGTGGCTATCCAATCTAATCAAAGCTTCTAGAATAATGCTACAAATCTACAAAGAAAAAGTAGTTCAATGATTCTCATACTTGACATACCAAAAAGATGGTGGAGAACCCTTCTCTAGAGGTTTTCCATTTAGTGAAATTCCTCTCTTTGACTTCGATGAAGAAGATGAAAACCAAAATTTGTAGTCCACAATCCATAATCTAGGTTCTAGTAAGAATGGATCCAGTGACAAAGGTGGATCCAAGAAGGAGATTCATGGTAGTGATGTGGACATTAAACAAGATTTTAATCATGGACATGATCATTGAATAGAGGGTAGCAAGCATTGTGATGATGCTAGTCCTCCTTCCACTTCACCTGCATCAGCATCTTCTTCCTCTTCTGGCTCTGAACACAACCACAAGGGACGCGATCATGATGGAGATGGCTAATGGGATTGAGATGATCAAAGGGATCATTGGACAATTCAAGACCAAGGGCATGGACATTCAAGAGGGAACTATTTCCATGAATGAAGGGGTAGCAAAGGGAATCATAGGCATCAAAATCATGACCTTTATGAGCCTTTGCTTGCTACCCAAAGGATGCTTAGCATTGTAGAGGTAGTGAGAATCCCTACAAGGCACCTTAAGGATAGTCAAATTAAGAGGCTAAACATGAACAATATCCCTAGGTTCAAAGGGGGATATAACTTAGATCTACAGAACCATCTCAAGCTTTCCATGATGCCTATGCCTTGAAAAATATAGAGAATTATTGGCAAAAGCTTAACTTATTTCCTAGGACACTCATTAAAGAAGTAAAAAACTAGTACTGGTCCTTAGAACTAGAATCTATCAGATAGTGTAGTATAATACTCAAAATGTTCAATGATAAATATCAAAGTACTCCCAAGTGTCCAACTTAAGGAGGCAGATCCAAGGATGGAAAAAAAAATACATGAACCCTTGGATGTCACCATGGGCTGATATTATTTCTTATTGCACAAATGTCCTGGCCATGATTACTCTCAACCGGAACAACTTCTCCATATCATAGATGAGCTTCGATCAAAAAAAATAACTCTTGGTGTCTATGCCCAAGGGCAATTATTAGAATTAAGAGCCCATTAGATCCAAATATTGATTTAGTAAGTAGCAAAAAAAGAAGGAGACCTAACGAAACACAAAAGTGCAAAGGAATACAACTGTGATTCTTCCATTCGCAAGAGGGAGGTTTGATTTTGTGATAATGAGGAGGAATCATCACTTGATGAAATGGTAAATAGGAAAATCTTGCCGCTTCAAAAATTTACATTAGAAATATCAGCTAAAGTAGATCAATTATGGGATGCTAATCACCTTCATCACAATTATTTCTATGATGACTTCTATTAGAACTAGAAGATAAAGAGGAATGTTCAGAATCAGATGAAGAGGAGGTGGACCACCACCACCACCATGATGTCTACCACCACCTCTTTACTCATTATGACCACCATCCTTAGATCCCTTACCATCATGATGTCTACTCAAGTTCCTGCCTTTACTATCACTTTTTCCTAAACTTAGTTTATGAAAAACTATTTAAAAACTGTTTTTCAAACTATGAGCCCAAGCACTATATTTATAAGTTGGCATATATCCTTTGATATCAAATATCTGACATCGTGTCCTAGGCTCCAACATCAGATACCCGATGTCAAGGCTTCGATATCAGGTATCCAATATCAATATCAGGTAAGTTATCAAGTTTAATTTGACTATATATCTTGGAGTCTACATATTTTTCAATTATTTTGGATTCTAATACCCCCTAAGTGGCATCTACTAGTGATAGGTGGCTTCAGTGGTTAGCTCATTATCTTGTTAGGTGAGAGGTTGTTGGTTTAAGTTATACTCCAGGCATCATTGTATCCCTTTATAATTATTCTAATATATCATGTTAACTATTTATCTTGGGGTGTATCTATAGCCAAATTATTTCAAGTTCCAACACCTCAATCCTAAGATGGCATGTTGACTTTTTTCTACATCCTTTTGAAAGCATTAAAAAATTAGGGAAGAAAAAGACAAATAGCCTACCATTAAACTAAAGAAAAACCTTTGTAATATTGAGATTATCATAATTAAAATTTTTTACATATCCATGAACTTGATATCTTTGGTCATTCTAAATATTTAAATTTTGAAGTATTTGGAGTAAGAACCAAGTTTACCTTTTCATCTTTAAAAAAATTATTTGTAGTGATGATAAGGTGCTTATTTCTTAAGTTAAAATACATGAGTTTGAGCTTGGACTTTGCCACTTGAAAAGGTTAGGCTTTTTTACTCATCCACTGACCCTCCTAGAAGCTTGCTTAGAAAGATGAGTATCGAGGCTCCATATGATCTTCTTTATGAAAATTACAAAATTACTATATTTCTAAGTATATAAAAATTACTATATTTCTAAGTATATAAAAATTACTATAAGTTTGCATATTCACCCATTACTAATATGGAAGACATCTTTTACTATTCTCTTTCATTGGTTGCTCTTATTGTTCCCTAAATTTTAGGGCTACTATCATAAAATGCCTATCTTATATTGAAATAAAAAATATTGAAATCAAGATGAGGAAATAATTTGTATCCATTTTTGTATCCCTGTGTTAAGTTGTTCCTAGAAGATAACTTTACACTAATCTTCATATTCTTAAATTATTTACTCACTAGCTTAGTTATATATTTATAATATGCATCTATAAGTTGGCTAAGAGAATATTTTTTATCCTCATCAAGAAAGATGTATGTCCTTACCAAATCTTTTCCATTCTCATATAGAAAATTATTTAATAGATAAATAAAAAATATGGCATATATACCCAAGTGTATTGTTTGCTTTTTTGATAAATCTAGGCAAGATACATGTAGTAAAATTGCCAAAAATGGTAGTACACTAACTTATTTACATATTTATAATATATATCTACAATTTGGCCAAGACAATCTTACAAAAACTAAGTTGAATTTTAGTTCATCCACTTTATTGAAAATTATCCAAGTTACTATTTTATCATATTCATGTATTCCATAACAAGTTTAGTTAGATCACTGTGATTGCATGATGAGAAGGATAACTAATTCTAAGTTTGGTAATAAATTGTATGCTACAAAATAATTCTAAATTCTCATGGATTATTGTTTTCCATGCATGCTCTCCTTGCCCTTTCAAATTTCATTCCTTGTGTATTGTAATATGAAAACATAAACATAGAAGTCAAAATTCACTTAGAGCAAATATATTGGCATTATGGATGAAATAATATTTAGCATTACTTATACGCACTCCTTAGAGATTTATGGATAAAATAATTTTTAGTTTTGCTAATAGAATCAAATATATTGATAAAATATTATTTACCATTACTAATCTATGATTGGTATTTAGCCTCGTAGCCAAAATAAAGCTCTAGCACACACTAACACTATGTGAAAGGGTGGTAAAATTGCTTATGTTATGGTAGTGATAAAATTGATTTTATTATGGATGAAATATTATTTAGCATTACTAATAGGCGCGGTGACATATTATTTAGCAATACTGATCTACAACTATCTACAACTGGTAGTTGGCCTCTCAACCAAAAATAAAATAATATTACAGTGTTTAAACTCAAGTTTTTCATACTTAATTCTCTATAAGTACAATACACACTTGTTCAAATAAGTCATATATCTTAAATTATTAATCCCTTAATTAATAATGAAATGCTTAAGGTTAAATCATCTTAGAGGGTTATTTAATAAAAATGGCTAAACATACCTAAGCTAGTCGAAACTTATCTGTGATCTTTAGCTTTATTGAAGATATCTATTTATATTTGAAAACATGTTGAAATCTTGATGTAAAGTTCAGCATTTTTAATTAGAATACAAGTTTAGTGCCCTCATTGGATTTTCAAGCTCAGATTTCATGACATTTTAACATTTAAAAAACTAAAATTTTTATGTCGTATTCACATTACTTAAAGTTGATAAGAAGCCTTTATTAAAGGTAAATATACTTAATGGAGGCTCACCTTGCTTAAATTAGGTACAACATTCTTTATTATTATTGATGAGTGGCAAGGTACCCCTATGCCCAACCATATGAATCATGAACCATTCACGTGAGATCCAATCGAATTTTGTGAACTTTATCATTTCTGGCACACTAGTCCTCTAGGAAGTAAAGCTTTGCCTTAAGGTCAATCATTATCTTCCCAATTACACTTTTGATGTACACTAGTATGGTTAAGTGTTTATCATTTTATATTTTTATGATTTGGTGTATGAATGAAGATAAAAATAATTGGCTTAACTAATTTAAATTAACTAATTAGCTAGCATTTAACTAATCCTAACATAAGCATATGTTCCCACTTTCTGTACACATCCTAAACCCATGTATCCACTGTTCGGTGACCAAGTGCTATGCTATTGGGCATACCAAGTAATAACACTGCTAGGATTACCAAGCAAATACGTGTTATGCTTGAAGCATTCATACTTATGTGTGTAATTTATCTTGCTTAATTGCCTCATTAACTTAATTACTAGAAATAATTAATAAATAATTGCAACATTAAATAAGTTATTGAAAACAATAAATACATAAATGAAAATAGCTAATCTATCCAAAGTGCTACAAGGTTTATCAGAAAGCCCATCTTTATGGTCATACACACTATCATGCTCAGGTACAACAATGCTCAAATAAAGATCTGTACACTCAATGACTCCTACTACAAACACTTGGGAGAAAAATTCTAACTTTCAAATGGAAAAACTGCAACAGCTTCACTACAACTACAATCTCTAATTCCATAAATGTAGTTGGTAGGTGTGTATTTATATTTAAAAACCAACACTGCATCAATGGGACCTCATCAATGCATGATGCGATGCATCAACGAGGCCTAATAGATGGGGCCTCATCAATGAAGCCAACCGAATTATGACTCATCATACCCCCATGACTAAATGAAAACTCATCCTTAAGTTCTTTTACAAAATTTGGAAGATATGGGATTATTGATTGACTTTTCTCAAACAAAACAAACTGATTAACTTGACAAAAACTGAAATGCCCAGGTGTATGGATTGACACATTACAAAAAATGATGGTGTTTAGAAGAAAAAATTGAACACCATGACATAACTCTTCAAAATTAGATAGCATGTTTCTTGATGATGTGAAGTGTGGTGGAGAAGATCAAATGATCCTAGGCAATAGTGCCAATGATGAGTGGTGACGTACACCTATGCCCAACCATATGAATCACAAAGCATTCACACATAATCTGGTTAAATTCTGTGGACTTTATCGTTTCCGATGCACTAGTCCTCTAGGAAGTGAATCTTTGCATTAAGGTCAATCGTTGTCTTCCCGGTTACACTTGTGATGTACACTAGTATGATTAAGTGTAATTGAGGCATCTGATTTTTATCATTCTGTATTTTTATGATTTGGTGTTTGAATGAAGATAAAAGTAATTGGCTTATCTAATTAACTAGCATTTAAATAATCCTAACATAAGCATCTAGTCTCACTTTCTGTACACATCCTAAACCCACGTGTCCATTACTAGGTGACCAAGCACTATGCTACTGGGCGTACCAAGTAATAATGTTGCTAGGATTACCAAGCAAATATGTGTTACACTCAAAGTGATCATACTTGTGTATGTAATTTATCTTGCTTAATTACCTCATTAACTTAATTTTTAGAAATAATTAATAAGCAATTGCAACATTAAATAAATTACTGAAAACATTAAATGCATAAATGAAAATAGTTAATCTATTCAAAGTGCTGTAAGGTTTATCAGAAAGCTCATCTTTATTGCCACACACACTATTGTGCTTAGGTACAACAATGCTCAAATAAAGATCTGTACACTCTATGACTCCTATTGTAGGCACTTGGGAGAAGAATTCTAACTTTTAAATCAAAAAATTGCAAGAGCTTTACTACAACTACAATCTCTAATTTCATAAATGCAGCTAGTAGGTGTGTATTTATAGCTGAAAACCAAAACTGCATCGATGGGGCCTAGTTGACACATGATATGATGCATCGACAAGGCCTCATCAATAAGGTCCAGTCGATGAGGTCACATCAACACAGCCAACCAAACTACAACTCATCAAGTATGAAAATGAAATTTGATTTGGATTAAAAGCATTGGTTTTTTAAGTTTAAGCATCATAGTTATTGAATAAAATAAGCATTGAGCCTCATAAAACAACAAAGAATTTCGAAGAATCACACTTCATGCCTACATCATGAGTAGCAAGAAATTCCTACGCCCAACCATATGAATCATTAGCATTCACTAAGCGATCTAGTTAAATTTTGTAGACTTTATCTCTTCAAGCACACTAAGTCTAGGAAGTGAATATCAAGGACATAATTGTTGCTTTTCCAATTTCACTTGTGAAATGCAAAGGTATGGTTAACTGTAACTGAGGCACATGATTTTTATCATTTTATTATTTTTCATTAATTTTTCCTAAGTGCTAGAAAAAAAATAAAGTAAATTTAATATTTAATTAATCTAATAACTAGCTAACACTTAACTAATCCTACCATAAGCATCCACTCCCACTTTCCATATACATCTTGAACATGTTGCAATGCTACTAGGCTACTAAGCATTAGATGTTACTAAGATTACCAAGAATAATGTATGCCCAAAGTGGTCATACTTATGTTTGCTATTTAATTAATATTAATTACTTAATTAAAATTCATTAAAGTAAAGATCATGAATAATAAATGCATAAGAAATACATTAATCTATTCCAAGTACTACAAGGTTTGATCAAGAAAGCTCATCCTTATTATCGTTCACATTGAGGGCCTTAGATACATCAATGCTTAAATAAATATTTGTACACTCCTACTATGGGCACTCAGAAAATATTCTAGGCTTAGAGAAAACAAACTGCAAGACCTTCGTTGTAACTAATGAATGGAATTGTTTGGATCATGTATCCAAGTGCTATATTTATAGGTAGACACACATCCCATGATATCAAATATTTGATAATGTAGCATGGGCTACTATATCAAAGCTCTGATATTGTAGCCCATGAAAAATATGATTCATCATGCCCCCATGACTGAATGAAAGCTTGAGTAGACAAAAGGAGGAACAATTTCTTTACAAAATATTGGGAAGGTATGGAATTATTGACTAACTAAATAACACAAAAACTGACTCAAACCAAACAAACAAATGCTAAGTGCCCAAGTGTATGGATTTACAATTTTTTTAGAAATTTGGTATTCATGATAATACAAAATTAAACATCATGATAAAAATTGACACCCAAACCCTCGAGCTACTTGAAGATGAGGGAGAAGATCAAACAATCCCAAAAAGGTCCAATTGCATGGGCTTCTACGACCTGCTTCTAGGGTTGTTGAAGTTGCTAATCCCTTCTAGCTCTAGGTCACTTGTCCCTCGGTTGGGATGGTCTCGCTTCTAATCCATGCTTCTCTTTTGGTACAATTTGTGATCAGAACAAAATAAAGGATTAGCATGTGATATGTAACTTATAACATTTAGGTATCTTGTCTCTTTGGATAGTTACACTTGGCTAAGTTGTCATCATAGTAGATTGATTATTTTAATATTATTTGAATTCTGTGGCTACCACAAAGTTCATTGGAAGGGTCTAACTTACATAAATTAGTGATTTTAATGTTATTTTATTCATTAAATCCTTGTGGGAGTGAGGGGAATTTTAAAAAAATCATCAAAAACCTAAGGTTTGTGGCCCCCACAATGTAGATCTTACCTCTAGTAGTAGTAGGACTAAAAAATAAGATAAATCGAACAAGCAGTTTGAAAGTTATGGGCTTTGGAAGATTTTGGGCTCTAAAAATTTTCAAAATTAAAGGGAAAAACAAAGATTTTTAACATAAAATTGAAGTTCTTGGAGAGCCTTTAAAGCCATGAACATGATGAAATTCTTGAAGAGGGTTAGATAATTCATAAAAAAGAAGTTTTTCATTAGAGAACATCATGAAGGAGTGCACAATTGGATTCCAACGATGGGGTGCACAAAAGGTTTGATCACATAACTACCTAAGGGATTTGGAACTTAATCAATCCAACTAAGAGATATGCAAGTATGTCCTCTCCAAGGTAGGCTCATGACCTTAATACCCTTGCATATTCTCGAACCAAGGAGTCCATGGACCCCATGGTCAATTAATGGTTATGGTAATTAAACACTAAATCACTAAAGAGACTATCAAATAATTTTGGCCATATCAAACTAAGACATCTAAAACAAACATGAGAAGAGGTAGTGAGGTGGATTATGGAAAGCATAGATGGATAATGTGAGAGAGAGTGGAATGAAGTATTGAATTATGATCACATGAAGGCACTTGTGGATTTTGTGGTTAATATAACCTAATAACAACCATCCTTAGTCCAAATGAAAACCAACCACTTTTAGTGACTTTGCATCAGTACTCTAAGACCAGTCCACCCTCTCGAGACACAAGAGCATTCCCACAGAGTAATCACCATTCCATAGAGAGAAGAAAAGAGAAGCAGGAAGTGAGAAAGGACTTTAGTTAAAGGGGACCTTCAAGCATCGGTAACATGTCTTTCTAGTCCCATAACCAGTGCTTAGAGTCCATTATTTAGTCTAAGGGGTGTGCTTTAAATTCCCATCATTTATTTTATTTTATTTTATTTTCATTTTATATTTTTATGTTTTTGGATGGGAACCACACCATGCAAAGACTTAGCTTCCTATTATTGATTAACGTAGGAATGGTAAAGGATCCATGAGAATATCAATGCATCCCAAAGGTTAGGCAAGTACATAGAGCATTGAATTCCATTGAAGNGGGGAGATGCTTCATTTTGAATCAAGAACTAATAAGTGCTATTTCTTTTTTGTTATACACTGTTTTCTTACATTTTTCTCTTTCTTAAAAATTTTATAAGTTCTTCTATATTTCACTTTATTTTGTTTGTGTTTTTCTTATGCTTTTCTTTTATGTTTTTCTTATGTATGTTTTGTTTTTCCTTTATTGCTACCAAGACTAAGTGCAATTGTGCTGTTTGCTGATGGTGGTTTGTACTATATGTTATTTGATTGCTAATGTANATGAAAAAGAAACCATGTCTTAGTTATCAATACCAAAATTCAAATAGAGAATCTATACATTAGCAATCAAATAACATATAGTACAAACCACCATCAGCAAACAGCACAATTGCACTTAGTCTTGGTAGCAATAAAGGAAAAAAAAACATACATAAGAAAAAGATAAAAGAAAAGCATAAGAAAAACACAAACAAAATAAAGTGAAATATAGAAGAACTTATAAAATTTTTAAGAAAGAGAAAAATGTACTAAAACAGTGTATAACAAAAAAGAAATAGCACTTATTAGTTCTTGATTCAAAATGAAGCATCTCCCCAATGATTAAGTTCATGACCAGGACAGGAACTACTAATTGGATTATATGTTTCCATGCATTATTTGAATAGTTTGGCATTCTCATTTGTGAGCCACTGGGTGTTCTTTGATTTAGTGGCTATTTTTGAATCCAATTTTGCACACACTCTTGTTCCCTATGTTCACTATGGACTAGTGTAGGAATTGAGTGAATACTTTGAACCTTTAGCCCATAGTTTCACCCTTAGTTATTACTAGTAATGCATGGAATGTTCTATCTTTCCTCAATGGTAGTTTTATCTTTTGTGTTTTGTGTTGGGGTTGTGATAGTTGTTAGCCCTTGCGTAGGATTAGGAGACATTGTTTTAGCAAGGAAGGATGTTGCACTAGATTGGCCCTATGCTGGTTTCAATAAGCTAGTAGATCTACATGTTTTATTCACATGAGTGGGAACAATCCTAAAGAAGGGACATTTCTTATATTTCTATGGAGATCTACTAACATGATCATTTATATGTAAGTTCATAGCACAAGTGGAATTTTTTCATTGATGTTGCAGTGCCAAACCATCATGTGTTATTGGCAATGACATATCATGGAGGAAAGTATGTGAATATTGAGGATATGATAGAGGGTGAGAGACATGAGTTTATGATCCCATAGAAGATGTTGCACGTTGATGAAATTTGGGAGAGTGGTAGTAGTGATTTGAGGTTGAGGAAGTAGGACCAATTGGAGAAACTAGTTGTTAAGCATAATATTCATATAGGTTTGGCTAGTAGTAAGGGTAGCGCTAGATTGATGATGACCTTTCCCACGAGTGTGAGTTTTTCCACTGCAGTTGATACTAGTTTGGAGGCTGATAAGAAGTCCCGCTATGAGAGTATATTTAGTTGTAGGATTATCTATAATTACCTTGTGAAAAAGGTAATTTCCTAGGCATTTACTTTTGTACAAACTCAAGATTCAAAGCAAAAGCCAAATACTCATGTAGATGTAACATAATTGGGCAATAGCCCTTTGGATGATCATATAGGTAGATGTCACATCCATCATCATCTTCTATGTTTGAGTCCATATCCTCTTCTTGTATAGCTAATTTCCTTTTTGTCAATAAGTGTTGCTAGTTATTTCTTGGTTCTTTTTTCTCTTCTTATTTTGATGACTTGATTCTTTTTGTGTTATCCTTTCCTCTATGGTTTTTATGTAAGTTGCAACTTTTTCATTCATCAACTCCCACATCTTATCTATCCTTACTTCAAGCTCATAGATAGACTTTTGTATTGATAGGGCTTAGGGTTTAGGTTTTGATTTTGCCCTTGGGTTCAATTTTTATCTTTATCTTAACCCCATAGTGGATCTCTATCTCTATGCCTACATTCATCTTCATCAAAACTAAACATTGAAGAGGAAGAGGAAGATTGTGAACTAGGAGAATCACAATGGCTCCTATAGTTATCCCCATGGTTCCTTGATCTATCTTTTCTAGGTTTAGCGGAGGTCCTAGGCCTTAAGACCCTCCTTGTTCTAGGACTTTCTCCATCTCCTCTAGGATTTTCTATACCAATTGAACATAGTCTTTGTGTGTAGTAAGGATGGAAATGACCATATGAAATCCCTATTTGAGGGTGTTCACTCCAATTCTCTTCAATATAGAACCTACCATTTTTCTTATGAGTGTTTTCATCATACGATGCATTATTGGTCCTATGTGAAGGAGAAATACTTTTAATTAATAATGTGTGACTAAAAATACTAATATTTCCAAAAATATAAATCGTTAATACCATTACAGTAATCATTTAGTGATTTCACTAACTCCTAGATAGTGCATGTAGCTAATTAAAGTCCCCAGAAATGGTGCCAATGATGAGCAATGAGCAATCCCTATGCCCAACCATACAAATCAATAGCATTCACTAAGTGATCCAATTGAATTCTATAGACTTTAGCTTTCCAAGTACACTAGGTCTAGAAAGTGGATATCAAGGACATGATCGTTGTCTTTCCAGTTTTACTTGTGAAATGCAAAAGTATGGTTAAGTGTAACTAAGGCACATGATTTTTATGATTTTATTGTTTTTCATTAATTTCACCTAAGTACTAGAAATAAACGAAGGTAAATTTAATATTTAATTAATCTAATAACTAGCTAAAAATTAACTAATCCTACCATAAGCATCCATTCCCACTTTTCATACACATATTAAACATGTTGGAACACTACTAGGCTACCAAGTGTTAAGTGCTACTTGGATTACCAAGCGTAACGTATGCTCAAAGTGGTTATACTTATGTTCATTATTTAATTGATATTAATTACTTAATTAAAATCCATTAAAGTAAAGTGCATGAATAATAAATGCATAAGGAAAACATTAATCTATACCAAGTGCTACAAGGTTTGATCAAAAAAGCTCATCTTTATTGTCGTTCACACTGAAAGGCTTAGGTACATTAGTGCTCAAATAAAGTTCCATACACTTCTTTAACTCCTACTATAGGCACTCAAAAAATATTTTAAGTCTAGAGAAAACAAACTACAAGAACTTCACTACAAGTAATGAATGGAATTGTTTGGATCGTGCATCCAGGTGCTATATTTATAAATAGGCATGCATCTCGCAATATTGGATATCCAATAACATAGCACGAGCTATAATATCAAGGCTCAGATATCAAAGCTACAATATCATAGCCTATGAAAATATGATTTATCATCACATAAGACTCTCCAAAGAGGAAAAAACTTCATTCGTTGGCTATGAAAATAACATCTTTGCTAACAAGAAGGTCCCCCGTGTACATTCTCTAAACTTCATTATCATTGCTAGAGAAATTTTCAATTTTGATTTTTGTAAAGTTTGTCATACCCTAAAATCAAAAATACCACAAAAGAAAGAAAAACCATCACGAAAGAAGCTAGCTCTTATACCAATTATGATTTTTAGATCATTTGTGGAAATAGTAAAAAAAATAAATTAATAGAAAAAAACACAAAAATATATCACGGAGAAAAATGAGAAAAACCCCAACAAGAAACAAGATCCTAAATTTGTATCTCAGCTCAGAGAGTTTCCTGGGCACAATGAACAACAAAAAATGGGAAAGAAGATAGCACACGGATGAAAGCCAAACACACTACCTTCAAGGCTTCCTTATAAACATATTTATAGTATGGGAAGAACATCTACCAATAGTGTTAACAAAATGTAAATTGGATATTAACAATAGTAAAATAACCAGAGATGAACAATAATTTACATTGACTACATTACAAAAAACTAGAGTCAAATACTCGACATTGCAGTATATTACAACATAACTACTATACCATATAATTACAAAAAGACAATGCTTATAATCAATAAGATGATAATATCTAAGCTTATGTAAATCGTAGTTTCCTTCACTTTACTCACATCATAAATCTTCATAGGCTTCTTCTCCTTATTTCAAAACAAACCCAAAAAACATTAGCAAATACGTATGATTATCCTATTATCTGAAGCATTTTAAAACAAACTATACCCATTTACATGTTATGGAAAACAAACAATTTCAATGTAATCATTTATGCATTATGGAAAGTTTCAATGTAACTGTTTACCCATTGGAAAACAAATGGTTTCAAATTTGAAACTAACTAAATTTCTTGTAACAGTTTTCACAAGAATTGTCTCATATTTTTAATTTGAACTAGAAGTTAATCCTTGGTAACAAATTTTCTAGCCTAAAAAATGTTCTTGATGGAAGAACAAATGGTACCAAAATATATAAAACTCACAACAGTGTTATAGTTTTGGTCCTTATCACAAATACTCAGAGTCAGCATACACGATCATTGTTGAGTGTTAGTGTGATAGAAGAATCCAAAACACTCTCCAAAACATATTCACACAACTCAAATGAGAGCATCAATGGCTAGTGATCAGTTTTTGATTTATTTTTGCATTTCGGTGATTTTGTGCAATTTGGTTATATGCACCTTTTGATCAATGTTTACACCAAATTTTTCTTCATTTGGTATTGTATCTTGATGCTTAGAACTTGTTTGAATGAGATTTCTGTTAACAAAATTTTCAACAATGGTTTAAGATTTATTTTTCAATGATTATTTGTGAAAAATAATGTTAGAAATCATTAAGAAATTGAATTTCTAACAATTCTATGATTTGAAACATCAAAAATGGTGTTAGATGTGCATTTAAGAAAGCCTTAAAATAACATCATTTATACAATAGCTAGACAACATGTCATTTTGAAGCTATGAAACGTGCAGTTCTTTGCCAAACCAATACATTGTTTTCTGAAGCCAATTTTTAACATTTTATCAAAAAAAATATCAAAATTCCAAAAATTCATTTTTTATATAATTTTGCATATTTTGTTTTGAAATCATGCAAAATAAATTTGTTTTTGAAATTTTGTGAAATTCAAAATTTTGTCATTTAGATTAGACAAAATTTTGAAAATGAATTTATGCTAAATTTTATTTAATTCTTGCAAATTAAGTTGTTTTGGCATTTCTAAAATATTTTTTGGTGATTAAAATTACCAAAATTTTTATGGATTTTATAATTTTGGTAATTCATTTAGAAATGTATAAAGTTGTCTATTGATTAATATTTCTAAAATAAAATTAAATTTATTTTAATACCATATTTCTTAAAGAATGTTAGAATTTGGTAACTTATTTTAGAAGTAATTAATTTTATGCATAATTTATTTTTGTATAGATCTATAAAGTGACATATTGATATATGCATTAGGAAAAATAGTTTTTCTGCATAAAAATATATGACTAGTAATCTATATAATTTTGTATAACTAGAAAGTAGCCATAGCATCTTCAATTATGCAAAATTATATATTAATAGTTTTTGGATCACACATGGTAAATAAACATTAAATTGTGATTAATCATATGTAATATAATAGATTTTATCCCACAAGAATTTTTATTATATTTAATATGATTAATTAAGATGATGTATTACATTATTTTTCTTAATTTACCCACAAGGATTTAAAAAATGGATATGATTTAATAGTTTCATCATAAGGATATATGAATCTATTTGAATTAAAAACTTAGCCCACAGGCAATTTTAATGCATGATTTACATTGGTAAACATGTTATATAGTATTTTAACCTCAAATTTAGTAACATAAGCATGTTTTAATTTATGCAATAATACAACATGTGAAATACTTTGATTTTAAATGCGACATTCTTGAATTAAAGGGTGATAATTATAAGGTGTAAAAGGAGATAATTCTCCTTCATTTAGCTAGATGGACATTAACTATGCTATTTGTAAGGATGAACCACCTGCCATTAAGAAAACTAGTGAATTGAATGATGTTGGTCATTATAAAAACTGGGAGCAATCTAATTGCCTCTATGTCATGTTCATAAAGACCAAGATCTCAGCTGGTATGTCTGGTTCATTGGAATAGTATGACAATGTGTGAGCTTTGATGAAGGCAATTGATGAACAATTTGAGTCATCAAACAAAGCTTTAGCTAACACCTAAATATTGAAATTTTCATCCATGAAGCTCATCAAAATTTGTGGTATTCATGAGCACATCATGCAAATGAGGGATATAGTGGCTTAGCTGAAAAAACTTGAGGTTGAGATGTTAGAGTCTTTCCTTGTACACTACATCTTGAACATGCTCCCATAGCAATATAGACCCTTTAATTTTTCTTATAACACACATAGGGAAAAATGGTCAATTAATGAACTAATAACCATGTGTATACAAGAAGAGGGTAGACTTGCTATGGAAGCAGGAGATTGTGTGCATATGGCTACACAATGAAAGAATAAGGGGCAAGAAAAGAATAAGGGGAAGGAAAAACTATCTGCACAAGCTGATATTAAGAAGGAATCTAGATGCTTTTTCTACAAGAAGAAAGGACATGTAAAGAAGGATTGTCCTAACTATCAAAAATGGCTAGAGAAGAAAGGTACTCAATTCTCACCTATTTGTTTTAAATCTAATATGGTTGATGTTGGCCATAACACATAGTGGATTAACTCCAGTTCTACAATCCATGTTACTAATTCCTTGCAAGGGGTAAAAAACCTAAGGAAGCCAGTGAAAAGTGAGTTGTGCATCTATCCAGGCAACAAGATGTGCTCACATGTGGAGGTAGTCGAAACATGAAAATTACTTTTTTAAGTGGTGGTTTTATTTTAGAGTTGGAAAAGACATTTTATATTCCAAGTTTTTTGAGGAATTTAAATTTTGTTTCAAGGGTTGTATCATTGGGATTTTTCTTTAATTTGTTAGACACTATATTCAATTTATATTATAGATCTGAACTTATTGGAAATGGTATGTTAACATATGGTCTTTTCAAAATTAGTTTACAAAATGAAACTTCTTATATTTCTATGCATGTTCATGATAGTGCTAGCATTAAGAGATGTGTTATGAATGAAGAATCCTCTATGTTGTGGCATTGTAGATTAGGACATATCTCTATTGAGAGAATAAAGATATTAGTAAATGATGGAGTACTTAGTACTCTAGATTTTACTAACTTTGACACTTGTGTGGACTACATAAAAGGAAAGCAGATCAATATGTCAAAGAAGGGTGCTAAGAGGAGTTCAGACATATTAGACATCATACATATAGATATTTGTAGTCCAAATATGGACATGTATGGTCAAAATTATTTCATTACTTTTATTGATGATTACTCACAATATGTGTATCTCTACCTACTTCATAACAAGAACAAAGCTTTAGATGCCTTTAAGGTGTTTAAGGCTGAAGTACAGAAACAATGCAGTAAGCAAATAAAGATAGTGAGGTGTGATAGAGGTGGTGAATACTTGGTAGATACACTGATGATGGACAAGCATCTGGTCCATTTGCTAAATTTCTTCAAGAACATGGGATTGTTGCCCAATACACTATGCCTAGTTCTCCAAACCAAAATGGTGTGGAAAAGAAAAGAAACCAAACATTGTTGGACATGGTGTAGAGTATGTTTCACAGCTCCAAGCTTCCCAAGTCCTTATGGACTAAAGCTCTCAAGATGGCTATGTATATATTAAACGAAGTTCCAACCATGGCTATCTCAAAGAAATCATTTGAATTATGCAGAGGTTGGAAACTTAGTTTGTGACATATACATGTTTGGGGATGCCTATCTAAAGTAAGAGTCTATAAATCACAAGAAAAGAAGCTAGACCCAAGGACCATAAGTGGGTATTTCATTGGATATGTCGAATGATCTAAGGAATACAAATTTGATTGTCCATCACATACTACTAGGTTTGTGGAATCAAGGAATGCTAAATTTCCTAAGAATGACTTGATTAGTGGGAGTAATCGATCCTGGAACACTATTCCTAAGAAAGATCATGTAGAGCCTCAACCCTGTACTTCAAGTGATAGACTAATTATTGTACACAACACACCTAGAGCACAAATGCATGATGAATAACAACCAGTCATTGAAGTTCCACACATTGCTTATCAAGAAGTAGTAGATCCAATTGAACAACAAATACCAAAACATGTTGAACAACATGCTCCTCAGGAGAATGATGAACCAACATTAAGGAGATCTACTAGAGTAAGGCAATCAGCAATTCCTAGTGACTATATAGTGCATCTATAGGAGTCTAACTACAACATAGGAGCTAAAAATGATCCCAAAACATTTTCATAAACCATGAGTTGTAAAGAATCTAACTTGTAGTATGATTTCATGAAAGATAAGATGAACTCTATGTCATCTAATGGAGTCTGGGATCTTGTCAAGTTCTTTGATGATGTGAAAGTCATTGGATGCAAATGGATCTTCAAGACAAAGACAGACTCATTAGGAAATATTAAAAGATATAAGACAAGACTTGTTGCTAAAGGGTTTACTCAGAAAGAGGGGATAGATTACATTGAGACCTTTTCTCCTATATCTAAGAAGGACTCCCTTCATGTGATTATGGCCTTGGTTGCTCATTTTTAATTTAAATTACATCATATGAATGTGAAAATAGAATTCCTCAATGGTGATCTAGAGGAAGAGGTTTATATGAAACAACCTAAAGAATTTTCTCTAATGGTGGTCAGCAAATGGTATGCAAGCTCAAGAAATCCATATATGAATTGAAACAGGCCTCTCGTCAATGGTATTTAAAATTCCATGATGTCATCACTTCATTTGGTTTTGAAGAAAACATCGTAGATCAATGTATATAACAAAAGGTTAGTGGAAGAAAAATTTGTTTCCTTGTCCTATATGTGGATGATATCCTTCTTGTGACCAATAATAATTGATGAGACGCAATATCGCATTATGCGATATCGCGGCCGCCATGATATCGCATCCCATGCGATATCACGTACGCGATATCGCGTTGTCCCTTGCGATATTGCATATGCAATATCGCGGTGCACCATCATATCTATAAATAAGAGGCGACTCTCCCTTTTTTCCTCATCCTAGGCTAAAAGTAGGGAAACTCTGGCAGATTGATCACTCCAGAGATAGAATATTTTCCATGTGCCTGCAGTAGGAGTCCTAAAGTGAACGGATCTTTATTCGAGCAACATTGTACCTGAACATAAGTTGTGTATAGCAATAAAGATGAACTTCCTGGATAAACCTTGCAATGCATGGAATAGGATTTTATTTAATGTTATTTATTGCTTTCTCTCTCACCCTTATCTCCTAGTAATGCGAAATGAGTA